>JACXGI010002906.1:20889-60049 GCA_016801175.1 Esox masquinongy
ATTATAAATATGATATAAAAATGTTCTTCTGTCAACATAGTATGAGGATGTTCTTGAGTTTTTTGGAAAAAGTTGTTAATTTTTCTGAGTTTATAAATTATAGAAGTCCAAACTTCACTAGCGATCTCGTGCTGCCACCTGGTGGCCGTTCTGCGTAATTACACGTAAAAAGAAGTGATTTATCTTCTTTCTAATTTCTATTATAGTGTTTTATTTCTAGGTAGAAGAACCAAATTTTTTGGGGTGCCTATATTTCTGACCTTGTATTATTTGTTTTATTCATTAATTTCAACACAATGCAATGTAATATGACAGTAAAAGCCTGGAACTATCAGGGAATACCATTGAAACAAAACTTCATAAGTGTTAAAATCAAATTTTATCATCCTGAATGGCAGAAATGTTTTCCGAAAACTATTTTTTTGCCATTCAAACAGATGAGGTTTCTAAATGGTGACCCAGAAGTCTGTTTTTATGTGTTTTTATTGTAGCCAAGTGGGTTGTGATTACCAGGATACATCAAAATAGATTATATCTGTTACAGAAATGAATCTAGGACCCAAAATGTCCAAGTAGTGAAATCCAGCCGAAATCTCCTCGGACCCTGAGGCGTTAAGATCCATCCATGAGAACAACCTAGAGGAGGCTTTTGCTGAGACTGTCACTCTGCTGAAAATTAGCATAACAACACCTATGACGACATCCAAGTCAGAGAGGAACTTTTCCACCTTGAAGAGGGTAAAAATCTTCACTCGCAATACCATGGGACAGCCGCGACTCAACGCATTGGCCATGTTGTCCATCGAAAGCCAGCTGATTCAGCAGCTACATGACTTCATTCCCAAAGTCATCGAAAAGTTTGCCCAGAGGAAGAACTGCCGTGCCACCTTTCTCTTCAAGTGAGCCCTCAGCCTTGGTGAGTGAAAGCATATTTTATCATCCTGCCTTTGTGGTGCTGGTCCGTGCATTGGTCATATTTTTGTGCTGGATCGATTGATATAGATGGTGACGAGTGTCAGTTTGTCCATGCTTATCTACTAAGGTTGTTGTCAGAATGGATCTGTATCCCTAAAAAGTTGTCTTTCCACTTCATTTTGGCCTTCAGTGGTGTTGAGCTCATTGCTGTTCGCATATGGCCCTGTAGGCACATTGGTTCTGAGCTTGGTTGCATTCCTAATTTAGGTTTGTAAATGTGACAGTGGGAATTGTACATGTGTGTGAGAGAAGGAGAGCAATTACACAAGAAGGGCTCTCTCTCTCCAGTATGTGTACTACAACACCTGGTAGAAGCAAGCCGCTCTGTCGTTAAGTGTTTTGTGGAGCCACGCTGTTTGTTGATGTGTTAAATAAACAAATCAGTAGCAAGAGGGAGTTTTGTAGCTTTACTGGTATGTATCCTATATTTTGAAATGGTTTGTGCCCCACCAATTTTTTACATATAAAAACGCCACTGGAAATTGTTCCAAATCGTGAAATTTGACTTGTGGTACAAACCAGAGATCATGTCATACTGTATGAAAGTGATGTGATACAATTCCTTTTTTCTTGATCAGAAGGCATAAAAGGTAGCTAAAACGTTTAAGTAAACACTTGAGAGAAAACTGATCTGTCATTTGTAACAAATAAAAAGGAAATAAAACGTTATTGAATAAAATAGTAAGGTGGCTGATATGGGGTCTTATTTTTTTCTGCCATGTCGCTAACCAACTAGCTGAAAATATTAATATCTCCATTTACATTTCAGAAATGCTATCTATTGACATGCTAGTTAACATCTGTATGTTAATAATAATGACTAAACATCGACAACTTGACCAAATAATTACTGTGTGCAAGAGGATATATTTCAAAACTGCTGTTGGCTATGCCGATAATAGGGGGTTATATGCTTGCTATCAATATTGTTGCCACAGTTGTATCCCCAGTTATATTGGGATATACTGAGAAACAATTAGATTTTTCTTTCTTCAGATGCGTTTGTTGAAATATTTTAAATATTTCAACAAACTCCCCCTTTTCTGAAAGAGAAAGGGAGAGCAGGGTCAAGAGTGTCAGGTAACTAGCTAAACTGATGACAGTCTGAATTTAATGATGTATTTACTTGAACCTGAATAGCCTTATTAACTAGGAGAAAACAATTAGTAGCATCTTTAAAAGTACATGTTTTGTTTTTCATAAGAAGTGTATGAATTACTTTACTGGGTAGGGAAAGGACTGAGTATTGAGAGTAAAGAACACAGTTTGCAATCTATGCCAGGGGGCCCTTTAACATCTAACAACCCCCATGGAATCCTGTTTCAATGTTTCTTTGGCCAAAACATTTTTTGTAATACTTAAAAATACCTGTATTTGTTTTTGTTACATGTAGCTATCAATTTATGTATTTAGAACACTAAAGCATTGTAATATTGTGAATAAAGATTCCTACGTGAATATTAGAACAATTAAAAGCAGTCACTAAAATTTCCTCTGGAAAATTCAACAATAGCAAGAACATTTCCCAGAGGAAACAATGCAACGCGGAGTATTTTCTATCAAACTAAACAAAGACACAAAGAAAAATACTGTCCGTTAACCACTCACCATTTTAATAAAATGGATTACTCTTCGAAGTTCCGAAGGTCTTGAAAACTAAACCAACTGCTCCAAGATGTCCTCGTGCAAATTGTTCTTCTACTTCTGTGGATTTTAAATAGTGGTTTGCAACAAATCTTTACTGTGCATTACCGCGACCAACTGGACTGGAGTGTGAATTAGAGACGTGAAAAGACAGGCGCAAATGTACGCGTTACGGTGCACGTCCACTGTACGCGAAGTCGCCTGCAATATTGGCCAATCAGGAAATGGCTCTTTCTTCGTTTTTTGTTTTTGAATTTGAAACAAAAATAGACTTGATTTTCATTTCTTCTGTTGAAATTGGACATGGATTCATGGTTAAGAAACATCTAAAATTTGTCTCCATCTTTCTATTGTTGTTTATTTGTTTTGTTCATACCAGGAAATGCATGCCTACTCATAGAATATTCATAGAGTCCTCATAGAATGTGTATAGGGCTTAGTAAGGTGTGTTGGAAGAATTATGAAATTTTTGGATTGTGTGTGACGTGAAGATACAAATGTTGATCTTAGCTAAGATTCCAAAGTTATCTTGCAGTTAGTATGCCTACATAGAAAACTTGCAATTTAACTAAGTTAACTTGCACTAGCTTTAAAGCTATCAAGCTGGATACTTACAGGCTTGCTCCCTGGTTACAGACTACAGCTATATTTGTAGATGGTGGAAGTCAGCACCTCAACCTTCTACAAAATGAAGCATTACGGTCAGAGCTACCTGCTGTGGTGATGGTGTCGTCGTGCCGTGCGCTCCCAGTTTCTTTTCATCCATGAACTCATCCCCAGATTCATTATAGTTTCATGCCTCCATCATTATCCACACCTGGTTTCATTTACCCTGATCACTGTTTGTATTTAAGTTCCAGCTGTTTGTAGTGTCTTGTTGGATTACTGTTTCATGTACTGGTGAGTGCTGTGCGGTGTCTTCTTTTGGCTGAGATTATCAGTGGTTTAATTTTTATCGTATCTAGGTATTTATTTCGGTGATTGTTGAATAACGTTCCAACATTGAAAAGGCAAAACTTGCGACTGGGTCCTCCTCTCTACCACCACGTTACAGTTGTAGAAAGGCGAGATTTTTCCATTACTCCATGTATCTTACGTAGATAGCTGGTCAGCTAAATGTGCTTATGAATGACTAATAATGAACAGCAAATGCTGTGTGTGGTGACCTATCTGGGATTTTGCATAGCTCACTTAGATATTGCTTACACATACATTTATATTTTTGTATGTAACTTAATAATCAATGAAGATGGTGTGCAACAATATGACCATAGGACATTTTTACACCTTAAATGAAATGACCAACAAGGATATCTTAATGTAAATACATTAATGAACGTTTATTTGCATGGACACGTGAACATAGACAAAGTATGTGAAGTACTACTAAAACAAGAAACCCGGCAAGCCAAGTTCAGCCGGCCCACCATAAAAAGCATTGATTGTGGGTACCATCTTGAGTTTCGAACCTAGGGTCACCCACATGAGAGGCTATGTCTTTAACCACTACACCATCAATAAATAAGTCAGCAGTGGGTATAGCTTCATGACATTATATAATTTTGTCACGCATTAACATCACGTCACCATTAACCATTTTGTTAAATTGAGTAACGTTAATTATTACGTTTTCCTCCACCACAAATAGCATCTATGAACTTTATGGCCTTTGCCACTGGCCGTTTTAACAGCTTATTAGCCATTCGTGAATGACATTGATACAGTATCTATCAATACAGGTTGACGATAGTTATGGCCATTCGAGGCTTCATTACCGTTCTTCTAGCAGCAGGATATTATGATAGCAGCGCTAACTCAGATTTTCTTTTTCCCAATGAAAGCCATTATTGAAATATATAAGGTAATATAGTTAACAATCTAGTCTGTACATTTTATGTTTAATTTCCATTCCAATGTTATTCTTGTCTGTTCTTTTTCAAAGACTAGATTGTTAACTATATTGCCTTAAATTTCAATGATGGCTATAATTGTGATAAAGAAAATGTGAGTGCTGCCAGCATAATATCCTGCAGCTCGGTGACTATAACTGACTTTTTCGTCAAGTGAAAAGACGAGAATCGCGTAGCCAGCGAAGTTTCTATCCTGAACAAATCCTAATATCCACCAGAACTGTTTTATTTTGGGCTTCTTATTACGTAACTTCTGAAGGTTTAAGCTAGCGAAGCTTTTGTTTGTCCTGAACATTTCCTGAGGCACAATATGTTTAAATAGTGAAGGGAGGCGAACGCGGTATATGTGGTTCCGTCGTCTGCGTCTCTAACTACTACTCTATTTAACAAAGGGGTAGTTACTCAGGCACTCACTCAGTAACTCTACGTCCATACTGTCCACTCGCTCAACAGCTATCGCTGAGCCGAAACTAGTGTGCACACTGCCCGCTCGGGCAGGGCGTATCTTCCTTATCTATGCCAGCGACAACCAGTCAACCAATATAGGGAAACATCCGTCTTAGCAAATATTAATAAGTATTTAGTATTTGCGTGACTCCACTACTAAAAATGTATAACGACGATCTCTGAAACCTTCCATGCATCAGTTTTTTTTTTATTATATCTCTGCATGAAGCCAGAGAAGCATCATAAGTAATGGGGAAACCAGACACCGCAATTATAATCGTCTCTGTCATCAATTTATTTAAACTAGCGAGTGAGATTTACTTAACGAGTAGAAAACAGAAGGGACTTCAAGATGCAGAGAACATCTGCCCTGCCATTGGTAGTCGCCGAAATCCGTCACTGCTCGCTCGCTGGAAATTAGCATAAAGTTGAACAATCGCTGGGAGATTTTGTCTGAGTAGCTCCGCCCGCTGTCGCCGTGATTCGCTGGCTCTCATTCGAAATGAATGAGAGAGTACCTCTTTGTAGCTCTAGCGAGCGGACAGTGTGCACGCACCAAAAGAGACATTAGCCCAATCCCATTGTCCACACTCAGACTCACGGACTTTGAAGCACGTACTCGCTAAGTCTGTGAGGGCTTAGGGCTGTCCCACTGTCAAAGTGTCAAGTGCGCAACGGCTCTTTCGCAGACATTTTGAGCCCTTTATGCACCCTTTTTGTAAGCCCACATTTCTGCAAACTGCCTGAGGGAATTGCCCGCAGTTCATAGCGTTGTGACGTGATACATGGGGGTTACCAGGGGAAGCCCGGATGCGAGAGCGAAATCCCATATAACCCGGTTTATAAGAGAAGAACGGTAAACTGCACTACATTAACAAGGATTTAAGATGGCACATGAAATCAGAGGAATTTAATCACCTTATTACACACCTAGTATATTCAACTATTTATTTTAGTTTTTGCTTAACAATGCTGTTTTGACCAAAAATAGTACATTGATTATTGACAAATATAGATTGTTATTGACAATTACCTCTTGTCCATTCTGTAGGGCAAGAGCCTGCAAGACATATAAATCAAGCAGTCTATTAAGTGCCTGGTTGCAAAGAAAGTAAAAAACGTAAAATAAAAAGTCCCAAACACACAGTAGTGTGCAACATGTTTCAGCGTCGTCAAGTTAACATAATAAAGTTGCAAAGTGCTGTCCCATTACTATTTATATCATTTCGAGCCCTTGCAGCCTCTTGCACTCAATCACTTACCAGGTGACGTCAGTTAAGTCTGTGAGGGTTCAGGGCTCAGGGTTTAGGGGGGATATTGGGATTGGGCTATTCGCTCTTCTAGACCGGTTCCACTTACGCGGTCCAGCAAAAATGAACAGCTTTTCCCTGTTTTCCCTCTGACAGGGGTCACTGTGTTAAAGCCACCATACAGTGACCTTGAAACAGCTCTTCCATACACCCCTTCTTTGTAAATGGCACATTATAGAGCAAATAATTGTGATATGGGGCCGACAGTATGCAATTTGCACTTGAGTCATGTCATTTCTTTTCAGAGTTTTGGTCAGCATACAATTTAAATTTACATGTTTATTTTTGCCGGACCGTGTAAGTGGAGTAAGAGCGAATGTCTCTTACTGACTGACTGAGTGATTGAGTGACTACCCCTTGTTAAATAGCGTAGTGGTTAGAGAAGCGGACTTGTGAACTATAGGTCCCGAGTTTGTATCTCCTCGTAGGCGAAGCGAAGTACACATTATGAATTATTCCGTATAGACGAAAACTTTGCTGGCTAAAACCATTAGTATCTACATTATAGTAAGCCTGAAATAAAACAGTTTACGGTTATATTGCGACTGTTTCTGGTGGATTTTTGAAGTATGCATCTGTGCATGCGTTTTCGGTCAGGATAGACAAACACATTTGCTGGCTTAACATACAGTAGTTACGTTATAGTAAGCCTTAACTGAAACTGTATACGGTTATATTGTAACTGTTTCTGGCATGGAAAAGTTCATCTTCAGTCATGGAAAAGTTCATCTTCAGTCTCGCTTGCAATTGCTAAATTCTTATGATTATTCCTAGGAAGTTAGTACATACTACTAAGCCTATTACTGGCTAATAAGCTGTTAAAACAGCCAGTGGCAAAAGCAATACAGTTCATAGACGCTATGGTGGAGGTAAACTTAATAAGAAACGTTAGTCAGCTAAACACAATCCTCAGTGGAGTCTAGCGACTGCTGAAACGTGTAATGCCGTGGCGTAGTGGTTAAAGACAGGGCCTCTCATGTGGATGACCTAAGTTCGAACCTATTGAGAGCAACAACATTTATTAATTATTTCCGGTAGATTCCACGATTCTCTCGTCTTTTCACTTGATGAAAAAGTTATCGTCACCTTTATTGATAGTTATTGAATAAATGTCATTCACGAATGAAAGAAAAAAGTATGCTGTTTTGCCATGAAAGAAAAAAATACGTTCTTATGCCATGAAATGAAATAGCTTTGGTAGACTGGCTAGCAATTGCTCAATTCTTATGACTATTCCAGTAAGTTACTAGATACCGGTAAAGCTTATTACTGGCTTATACGCTGTTAAAACGGCCAGTGGCAAACACCATACATAGACGCTATTTGTGGTGGAGGTAAACTTAGTAAGAATCGTTAGTCAGTTTTAACTGGCTCAGTGTCATTCACGAATGGCCAATTGCCTATTAAAATGGCCAGTGGCAAAAGAGAATTTGTTCAGGATACAAACAAGAGGCTATACTGACACCTGGCAAATGTACAGCTCCGTGGTGGATTCTTAAAATGAATTCAAGGTCACCTTAATTTATTTTACATCCACACTGTGAGCAGCTCATGAAATCCCTTCTGTTCATTGTAATTTCATTTGAGCGTTTTCTTTTGCACAGATATGGGGCCATTATTGTAGCAAAACTATTTGTGTGTGGAGAGTTGTAACAGTATTTCAATCCGTGTGTGCGTAATCAGTATTGTATGTGTAAAAGATTTGTAAGTGTATTTGAGATGCGTGTGGTGATTTGTGTGTTTTGCCACCAGGCGGCGGTAGCACGCACTGATTTTAAGCGTGACACATTGATGGGCTGGTAACGTAGTGGTTTAAGGAATGCCATTTAAGTCTTTATTAAATAAATATGGCTCCCAGAAAAGCTTCTCAGAATTTATTATTGAGAGAGGCTGCCAACCGCCTCGACGGGACGCGGTATGGGCTCAAATTCAGGACATCCTATGGCTTGCTCATTCATTTGATTCAGGTAAGAGCTTTAGCTAAGCTTGCTTTGTAAAGTTAACATAATTACTTTCGTATTATATGTATGTTCGCTATCTAGATGTTTGTTGTATGTAAACCAAACTAACATGACGATACTGTGGACACGAGTGACGGCAACATGTTAGATAAAGTAGCTAGCTACAGTCCTAATGTAGCTACTTATGTGTGTTGAGTTAGCAATTGTTTTTGCTAAATAACAGTACAGTAACCTAATGTTTTCTAAGTTAGTCTCATACCTAATCATTAGTAATAACAAATGCTACCAGTAACGTGTATCTTGTTAGTTGATCAATGTAAACATGTGCAACTGTAGCTACCAATAAATCATGTATTTATTAAATTCAGTCCATGCAGTAGTTGCTTCAGATACTGATATAGCCTAAATTGACTAATTTGCCTTGATTCTTGGTTAGCCAATTGCTTGAATACTGACAAGTTTACAGATTACTCTGTTTTTAATGTTCACCACTAGGAGATAGATGTACCAGGATAAGTGTGAAGAAAGAGTGCCCACTAACTGTTTATCATCCTGTAGCTGGTCTATACACCGTTTGAGGTGTGAAAGGCAATAATGTCCAGCAGAGCAGGTAGCCTAACCACAAACCCTTCTCTATAAGGTATGGAGGCTGACCATGTAAGCTTAGTTTACACAAAATGTATGTACTGCTTTTATTATAAAGGTTGCCTTGTGGGAGAGATCAGGATGTCAGGCCTCACAACAATTTATCTTACTACCGGTGTGTTTGTAAGGCAGAAGTAAAAAAAGGGCATTGACTTGGATTCTCCTTTACCTAGAAGTGTAGAATATATGATTAGTTGAAAATTAGTGAGAATGACAAACATGGCAAACTGAAGACGTTCTGTCTATACAGTATCTCACAGAAGTGAGTACACCCCTCACATCTTTGTAAATATTTGATTATATATTTTCATGTGACAACACTGAGGAAATGACACTTTGCTACAATGTAAAGTAGTGAGTGTACAGCTTGTATAACAGTGTAAATTTGCTGTCCCCTCTAAATAACACAACGCACAGCCATTAATGTCGAAACCAGTGGCAACAAAAGTGAGTACACCCCTAAGTGAAAATGTCCAAATTGGGCCCAATTAGCCATTTTCCCTCCCCGATGTTATGTGACTCGTTAGTGTTACAAGGTCTCAGGTGTGAATGGGGAGCAGGTGTGTTAAATTTGGTGTTATTGCTCTCACACTCCCTCATACTGGTCACTGGAAGTTCAACATGGCACCTCATGGCAAACATAAATACAGTAGCAGCAGCAAAAGAACGTGAGCTAGCGTGTCAGAAAATTGCTGACTGAGACAATGATTGATTGAAAAAAAAAAAGTCACATCTCGAGTGTTCCACTCATCAAACTTTTATGTAATGTGTGTCGGGGGGGTGTAATATCAAGTTCAGAGTGTATTTATCAAATGCACTGAATAACACAGAAATGAACAGTGACATTCTTGTGACATAGCACAGATTTGCATAGTAAGAATTAAGAAATATATATATATATATAAAAGCAAAAATATTGCAATAATATACATAAAAATGTAAACTAGTAGCAATTGTAAGAGAGTAGGATGGGAAATATAACCAATATGGGTAGAAGTTTTGAATATTATAAATATAATATGAGTGTAATATGCTATGAATGGTACATACAAAAGAATATTCTAATGTACATTAAATATACATAGAAAAAAATCAGAGCATTTCGAATGTTTGTGTGTTATCAGTATGATCATAGATCATTGTTGCTGGTTGAGGAGCCTTATGGCCTGAGGGAAAATACTGTGAGTCTGGAAATGCGTTCCCCAATGCTCCGGTAGTGTCTACCAGACGGCAGTGGTATGAATAGACCATATCTGTAACGAGGACGTGCAAAGAGGACGCACGCTCTCTCTCCCGGCGCGGTGTTCGGCGTGCGTCGTCACCGGCCTTCTAGTCGCGCCGCCCCTCCTCCCACGGCACTGTCATGTCTTGTTATTGCACACACCTGGTGTCCATTCCCTCGTTAGGTAACCTATATTAGTTCCTGTGTTCCTGGGCGTCTTTGTGAGGAATTGTTCTATGTTTGGTGTTGTGTGCCTGTGCATTTGTTCTCAGTGCTTTGTATTATTGCGCTTCGTCGCTTCCCTTCGTTTGGAGATTTTTGTACGGATGTGTTCCGTTTGTTTCTCCTTGTTTGGGAGTTATACACACTACTTACATTGGATAAAGAGAATACAAATGACAATTCCTGCGCTTGGCTCCTTTTTCCCCTGCACACCACTATGACACCTTTGACAATAGCCTTTGTGGCTGTAGTCTTTGATGTTCTGTGCTTTCCGAAAGCATTGTGTATGGTAGATGCCTTGCACGGAGGGGTGGTGGCAGCTGATGACGCGCTCCGCAGACTTCACCACCCTCTGGAGGGACTTGTGATCGAAGCAGCTGCTGTGCCAGGCAGTAATGCAGCCTGAGAGGATGCTCTCAATGGTGCACCTGTAGACGTTGGTGAGCGTTTTTACAGACATGTCAAACTTCTTAAGGCTCCGCTGGAAGTATAGTTGCTTTTGGGCAGTTTTCACTGCCGAGTTCGCTTGCCTGCAATATGCGGGGTCATTCATTTATGCAGGTGCAACCCAACTGGCACAAAACGTGCTTGGCAGCAACTGAAGATGAAATGAAAAAATATACTTCAAACAGGACAGTATAATATCAGTGCAAGCAATTGTGATGCTGTTTAGCCTCCCCTACCTTATTCAACACCTTTCAGTGGATTAATTCAACATATTTATGTAGAAAGTGAAATTTAAGCAAAATAAATAAACACAATTCTCAAAAGAATTACAATTCTTTGCTGGCCTATCTGCACATTAATGCTGTGGAAAGGCTTCTTATTTACATAATCTCCTTCATTTACTGAAGGAGCTGTGATAGGGTTATGAGTGCCATCTATGCAGCCAATCCCTGGACACCCAAAAATATGGACTGATTAGTGCTTCAAGTCTCAAAGCTTCATACTAAATAAACTGATTACTGCTTAGACTGATACCTGCAATTCTGTGGAATTCTTTTTTGATGAGTCTCGTGGGTCTGTGACTTGGGAACACTACAAAAGTGTACATAAAACATTTCAGTGCAAGAGTCACATCTATGACAGCCCGACAGAGACGGTTGCCTTGGACGTACGCTCAGCATCACCGATGTTACACAGAAAACTGCAACAGTTGTTCCGATCTGAGTGCATGTCCACGATGTATCATAGGAACGATATGAGGGCTGAGAATATTGTTCAGATAAATGATCGCTTCTGCAGAAGAACGGGAAATCCAAGCGGGGTCTGATCACTCCTGACGGAGATTTCTGCAGAGTATTTGTCCTTCAAGTAGCTCTTCGAGAAAAGGACACGCCCTGTCTGACACGTTCAGAGAGCACGTTTCAGTTAGAGTAGAACAAACTCAAAGTTAGTTGAATAAAACCTGCTAGCGAGCAGGTTAGCTTCACAGAGTATGTTGCCGTAGTAACTGACTCAGAGTAACGCTGAACTGGCTCTTTGAAACTGTAAACCCAGAGTTTCCATCAACTCTGAGTCAACTAACTCTGTTTTCACTAAATCCGCTTTCTGAAATACAGCCAATGTCTAGCCCTTGAATTGTAAATTGGGTAGTTCAGGGCTTTAACAAATATTTTTCTCAAGCAGCTAGCTGTCATGCATCATCCAATCACCTCTCCCTCCACAAATGTTTACAATTTGGTCAGTTAATAGGTACTCTGAGACAGAGACCAACAGGAGCAATAAAGGTTAGGCCTTGCTCAAGGGTAAACTAAGAACTTTCATCTGGGGAATTTGAAAAAGTGACATCTCAGTTACCAGCCCAAAACTCAGTTACCCTTCATGACTGGATGATATGAGCAGAGATCTTTCACAGGTAAATGCATCTGTAGAATTTTCAAGTCCGCCTGACACTATCTTGACATTTTGGCTTCTAAAATTGTCATCCTTTATAGTAGAGAAAGTGCTTTATATTCTGGGATTCTGCAGACCCCCAGCTACATGAGGGATGTATTGAAAACTCATTTTCGTAGACACGAGTAATAAGGTGAAATAGTCTGAAAAAAATCTAAAAACGCTAGTGCACGTATTTGTTTTTTTATTGAAAAGTAGAAGTAAAATATAGGGCTCCAGTTTTACATTGCATTTGAATACCCCCAGGGGTTCAGAATAACTACAAGTTGAATGGTTTTGAAGATATAAAAGAATAAAATTAACATGGCATTTTTTTTTTTTACTCTTGTCCACATCTGTTTTTTTTCTCCAAATCTCAGAAAATCACTCAATGTATAATATTGGTTCCCTGAATGTATTCTATTACAGTGGGCCAAAAAAGTATTTTGTCATCCACCAATTGTGCAAGTTCTCCCACTTAAAAAGATGAGAGAGGCCTGTAATCATCATAGGTACACTTCAACTATGAGAGACAAAATGAGAAAAAAAATGAATTTATTGGTAAATTATGGTGGAAAATAAGTATTTGGTCAATAACAAAAGTTCATCTCAATACTTTGTTATATACCCTTTGTTGGCAATGACAGAGGTCAAACGTTTTCTGTAAGTCTTCACAAGGTTTTCACACACTGTTGCTGGTATTTTGGCCCATTCCTCCATGCAGCTCTCCTCTAGAGCAGTGATGTTTTGGGGCTGTCGCTGGGCAACACAGACTTTCAACTCCCTCCAAAGATTTTCTATGGGGTTGAGATCTGGTGACTGGCTAGGCCACTTCAGGCCCTTGAAATGCTTCTAACGAAGCCACTCCTTCATTGCCCGGGCAGTGTGTTTGGGATCATTGTCATGCTGAAAGACCCAGCCACGTTTCATCTTCAATGCCCTTGCTGATGGAAGGAGGTTTTCTCTCAAAATCTCACGATACATGGCCCCATTCATTCTTTCCTTTACACGGATCAGTCGTCCTGGTCCCTTTGCAGAAAAACAGCCCCAAAGCATGATGTTTCCACCCCTATGCTTCACAGTAGGTATGGTGTTCTTTGGGTGCAACTCAGCATTCTTTCTCCTCCAAACATGACGAGTTGAGTTTTTACCAAAAAGTTATATTTTGGTTTCATCTGACCGTATGACATTCTCCCAATCCTCTTCTGGATCATCCAAATGCTCTCTAGCAAACCTCAGACGGACCTGGACAGGTACTGGCTTAAGCAGGGGGACACGTCTGGCACTGCAGGATTTGAGTCCCCGGCTGCGTAGTGTGTTACTGATGGTAGCCTTTGTTACTTTGGTCCCAGCTCTCTGCAGGTCATTCACTAGGTCCCCCTCGATCTTGCGTGGAGCCCCGGATCGAGGGAGATTATCAGTGGTCTTGTATGTCTTTCATTTTCTTATAATTCCTCCCACAGTTGATTTCTTCACACCAAGCTGCTTACCTATTGCAGATTCAGTCTTCCCAGCCTGGTGCAGGTCTACAATTTTGTTTCTGGTGTCCTTTGACAGCTCTTTGGTCTTGGCCATAGTGGAGTTTGGAGTGTGACTGTTTGAGGTAGTGGACAGGTGTCTTTTATACTGATAACAAGTTCAAACAGGTGCCATTAATACAGGTAACAAGTGGAGGACAGAGGAGCCTCTTAAAGAAGTTGTTACAGGTCTGTGAGAGCCAGAAATCTTGCTTGTTTGTAGGTGACCAAATACTTATTTTACCGAGGAATTTACCAATAAATTCATTAAAAATCCTACAATGTGATTGTCTGTCTCTCATAGTTGAAGTGTACCTATGATGAAAATTACAGGCCTCTCTCATCTTTTTAAATGGGAGAACTTGCACAATTGGTGGCTGACTAAATACTTTTTTGCCCCACTGTATATTATACTTACAAAAGCCACCACATGATGGCAGTCCTCCCTTATTTTTTGAACTCTGAGGAACGTTTTTTTTATGTGGTGCCTTATAGGGGGTGCCTTTATTGCCCAAATCCTAACAACCAGCGCTTGACATTAACTTTTGGCTCACCAGCCTCTGTGGCTAGTTGTTTTCCAAAGTTACTAGCCACTCAGCATTTTCACTAGCCACCATTTTATTGTTGGGAAATTGTTTAATTTGATAAAAGCTGTGTGCTACACCGTAGCCTGTCTTGTTCTGTCGGTCACTGGCGTGCAAGGCAACAGGCCACAAATGGACCAGAATCAAACACTGTATGCAGCTAGTGCTCATGGGAGTTGTAGGGACGTAGGTCGTAATGTCACTCTCATTGCAATGAGACTACAGTTTAAAAAAAAAAAAAAAAAGTGTGTGTGCGCGTGCGCATGTGCGCGTGCGCGCAGTATCTCACAAAAGTGAGAACACCCCTCACATTTTTGCAAATATTTGATTATATCTTTTCATGTGACAACACTGAGGAAATGACACTTTGCTACAATGTAAAGTAGTGAATGTACAGCTTGTATAACAGTGTAAATTTGCTGTCCCCTCAAAATCACAGCCATTAATGTCTAAACCGCTGGCAACAAAAGTGAGGAGACCCCTAAGTGAAAATGTACATACGTACACACACACACACGGGTTTTCCTGGCTCAAAATTAGGCAAAGGTGGTACCCCAACCCTTGAACTCTACCAGACGCCCCTCTGTGAAATACTTTATATACAATGTGGCTACACTTGAAAAAGACAACTATTAAATCTGCCCTGTTGTCCATGTCCACTTGAGCAGCCAATGCACGCTACAATGTCCTAATATCAACCAAAATATATAAGCAATATATTTACTCTTAACATAGACCTATTTGCATGTTATTTAAAAATAAATATGAAATAACTCATCACCTATATAATTAATAGCAGTCAATATTATTGTCTATTTTCATTGTTATGCCAAATTTTTGTTAATATAGACTTGCAAAAAACGAAAGAGAGCTGTATATATTACAGCCTTGTCACGTTATTTTTTCCTCCATCCTTGCCATGACACCACATCGTTAATCTCCCCCTCGACCTCCTTCAGCTGTATGGGCTCTACTGCTGTCGCTGATCCAAAGTCTTGACGTTCATATATTTATATTCTTAGTGACTTAAATATGTTAATTGTATATTTTTTTTCCATGTATATTGCGTATATAGCCCAATGTTTTTGTAATCTGATGATCTTTTCACTGGTGAACATTCATTTGTCTCGCAATCTTTTTAAATAAATCTGTAATTGTAGGCTACTAGAAGTCACCTGAAAAGTTTAAGAAATGTATGCGGATTGGATGTAGTTTGAGGTTATTACATTTTATTGAAATATTTTGACATGCTTGGGTGTAAAAGAACTAGGATCCACTTGTATTTCCGACATTACTCATCTCCGCGATGTCAGGACCTGTGTGGTCCTGTATGCAAGGCTGCCAGATTTCATTGACAGTACGGCAATTCTCCCGAACAAAATCATGTTCTACCATGCCAACACAGAGGCGGTGCGAGATTTTGGTAAGGCTGTCGCCTTTGAGATTTGAATGCGGGAAAAACCCTGTGTATACATATATAGAATGCCACCCGCCAAAGTGGCTAGTAAGAGTGACTGCGTTACCCGCCACAGCCGAATTCCACCCGCATTTTTTGGCGGGTGGGCGGGTGCCAATGTCACCTATTGACAAATTTGTCTTTCATAACTAAGCAGCTCCCAAATTTGACAACCTCAGTACCTTCACACAAGTCTTGGCTACCATGCGTTCATAAAGTTCTGTAATTTCTTGGCACATGCCTAACTAAAAAATGGTTTGCCCTCTAGGGGATAAGATGGCAACAAAATTATAGGAGTGAAAAGTCCAGCATTTAAACTCCATTAACAAGTATCAGGCATTGGTTTTAAAACACAAGCAATATCCCAGTTAGCATTGTAAATTCAAACAAAATAGAAACTATACTTTTTAACCAAACTCAATTCAGCATTTAAAATACACATCTAATTTTATTGTGGGGAGTAAACTCGCTTTGGCTGTATTACCCTCTTTTGCAGGCTATGACTATTTTGGATTCAAATTCAGACACAGCGTGTCTCCTTAACATTAAAGACTATCACCATGTGGATTCTTCATTCTACCACTTATACAATATACAAGGAGAGAGAAAACACAATAATTTAACTTTAAGAAAACCATGAGACTATTTTACCAGATTAAAAAATGATCATTGTACCAATTTCTAATTATCACTAGGTTTAGATGTACCCACGTGTGCTAGTGAACAGCTCAGCACACAGCAGAAAATTACCATGCGGTGGGCCTGTTAAAGGCCCAACCACATTGTCGTGAGACCCCCCTTGAGGCCTTACGGTTTTAAACATTATCATCAATGCAAATAAATGTTTTGACTCAAAATTACATAGTGAACATGACAAAGCACAACAAAACAGGCTATTTCTTGAATACCTATTAAAACGTGTTCAAGCATGACAGGACAAAATAGGCTATCTTGAATGCCTATTAAAACATGCTATTTACCATCAAAGTGCTTTTCAAACTACATGTAATATTCAATTAAATAAGCTTGGCAAGTACCAAGGAAAGTGATCAGGTTTCCTTGATAAGTTCCAGCTTCATTTAATGGTTAGGTACGATACATTTTATGAAATAAACATTGAAGAACTCTGAATCAATGATTATGAAAGCTCACGTCAGTTCCTTGTATCGTCCATGATTCCCATGAAAGAGACTCCATCTTGTGACTACTCTCGATCGGCCAGGTGGTCAAACAAAATGAATCTTCGTCCATTTTGATTGTCTCCTTTGTGTCCTTTCCCGCCTTACAACTGTTGTCCTTTCTCGGCTATCTTAACTTTCCTTTGTTCCAACTTCGTCTGTACCCATTCACGACTTCCTCTGAATCCATCTTGTTTAGCCGGAAAACCTTTTTACAAAGGCAATGCAAAGTATACAAGTCCTGAAATCCAGAATGAGATTCTCATTTATCGGACACTGGCGTGTCCTTTTCTTGAAGAGCCAGTTGATATTGAAGCACAAATACTCAGGGGAAATCTCTGTCGAGAGGGAGTGATCAGACCCCGCTTGGATGTTTTATCATTCCTTAATGATTATTTGTTTGAGCATTACCGTTTTTCTGCACAATCAATCATTTATCTCAGGACGGCTCCAGGATGAAATGCCTGAGGGGGCATTTTTTTTTTTATCAATGGGGGCATATCTAATTCATATACTTAAGGGGAAACAAAACGGGGGCCCACAGATTCTACCCTGGGGAGCAGTGCCCGGCTTTGCCACCCTCTGGATCCAGGACTGATTTATCTGAACAATATTCTCAGCCCTCATATCCTTGAAACTTGAAATAGGTTGCCCACTGTTTTGACTGAGGGCATCTCTACAGCCTCTGGTGGACCCTGACCTGATTTGACTGAGGGCATCTCTACAGCCTCTGGTGGACCCCGACCTGATTTGACTGAGGGCATCTCTGAAGCCTCTGGTTGACCCCCGCCTGTTTTGACTGAGGGCATCTCTAAAGCCTCTGGTTGACCCCCACCTGTTTTGACTGAGGGCATCTCTACAACCTCTGTTGGACCCCCACCTGTTTTGACTGAGGGCATCTCTAAAGCCTCTGATGGACCCCCACCTGTTTTGACTGAGGGCATCTCATCAGCCTCTGGTTGACCCCCACCTGTTTTGACTGAGGGCATCTCTACAGCCTCTGATGGACCCCCACCTGTTTTTCAGTCCTCAGCCTTTTTTCTGTTGGCTATAATAGAGGTCAAATTTCAACATGTCCAGTAAGCACAAATTTGGATACTTGAATGCATAAAGGCGTTTATGTGTTACTTTCAAATAGACAATATTAAGTACTGGCAGTGTTGAAATGGCTGAAAATTTTACTTTAAAAAAAATATATCAAATGTTGAATGTAGCCACTGAAAGGTGTTTAATTAGGTAGGGGAGGCGACACAACAACACAATATTATATTGTTCCTGTTTGAAGTATATATTTTTTATTTAATCTTCAGTTGCTGCCAAATACATTTTGTGCTTGTTGGGTTGCACCTGCATGAATATTACATAAACAAAAATATTACACCCATACACACACACACACACACACACACACACACACACACACACACACACACACACACACTATATAAATGTTCAGTGAGTGGAACACTTGAGTTGAAATTTTTCTCTTTTTAATTAATACTCCCACATTGACTCGGTCAGCAATGTTCTGCCACGCCTGCTCATGTTCTTTTGCTGCTGCTACTGTATTGCTTTTTTCTTGAATATATACTCATATTCTGCATATGCATTCATTAATATTTCAAACACCATTAGGAAGAAGTAGAGCGTTCGAGACGTTTTGTTCCTGTTGCCATGGTGAATCATGTTATCTGCGTTCCTTTGAGGGCTTTTTTATCTCCACGTGCATGTGCTTTATTCAGGGTTAACTTAACTCAGAGTTGACTGAACTAATTGTTACCACCTGTTCTGAAACCGTCAACTCTGAGTTTTGGTTTGAACTAAGAGTGTGTTGACCCTGCTTTCTTCAATGCCCCCATTGTGTTTGTCACAGGGACCACCTGACACAGAGACACTGAAGAGTCAGGCCAAACTCCAAACCCTGGATAGAGGGGCTCAGTGAATGTGGTGTTGAATGTGTACAGGTGGGTCAGTGTGTCAGAGGAGACCCTGTAGAAGGACAGAGTGCCACCTGGCCAGTCCAGATACACTCCTACTCTGTGGGAGTTTGAGGAGGTGCCAAGAATGAGTGTTTTTTTCTTATTGTGCCAGACATAGTAACGGACATCACCACAGTCCAGACTCCAGGACTTGTCATTGTGTCCAAGCCAACAGTCACCACCACCTCCTTTCCTGTTGATTCCTTTATAAGTCACTCCTATCTCAGCCCCTCCCCCACTCCACTCTACCTCCCAGTAACAGCGTCCAGATAGACCCTCTCTACACAAAACCTGTGGATAGTATTTAAATCTCTCTGGGTGATCAGGATACAACTGCTTCTTTCTCCCACATGTCACCTTTCTGTTCTCCTCATTCAGAAAGAGGTCTCTGTTCATTGTGTTTGGGTCCAGTGTGAGATCACAGACATCTGATGGATGAGACCAAGACAGAATACTACATATCATTATCATATAACTATAGACACATAATGCATGTTTTAATTTTCAAATACTGGATATTAAGACACTTAGACACACAGAAACACACTCACAGCAGCATAAAGGAACAAACATAAACACAATTCAGACACAGACATGTATACACAAAAGGACACAATCACAAAAGCACACACACAAACATAAACAACCACACACAAACATACATGTGAGTACATACACACACCATATTATGTGTTCTGTATAATAAACCACTTACATTTCTTCAGGCCCGATTTCAACCTCCACTCTCCACCATGATCCACACTGTGGAAGAAGCAGAGCAAACTGTCATTCATTGACACAGAATCTGTTACACACACAACCTCCTTCCTTCCCCAACAGTCATTATAGACACCTCCCTTTCTCCCCCAAAACACATTAAACACAACCCCCTTCCTCTCATGAAGGTTTTTCATAGGAATGTGGTAAACAGTACATATAATCAATGTCAAATGATGTGTAAGTCTTCAATTGGAATAATTAAGTGATATTGAATGTATAAACAAGGTAGAATCAAATGCATTGAAGTACAGGGCCCTAATGGCTCTTATTTTTATAGGAGTTTCTAGAACCTGTGCCACCAATATTTAACAGAGAATGGATTTTGGAAGGTTGCGAAACAATGGTGGTGGATTGGAGGAGAGAACCGCCCGGGGATTAGCATAAAGAGATGGCCAGGTGATGTTATGCATGATATCACTGTATGTGTGTCCGAGGTTGGCAAGACAGTTGTTTCTGCAGATTAACTTGGCTTTCATGATTTTCATTGAAGTCTAATTTGAATCCACAAACTCCTGAGTTACTGCATCTTTTTTGCGGGAAGAGAGGAATGACACTCTCCAATACACTTCATACACAACCCATTTCCCCTCCTAAAAACATTAGAAATTACTCTCTTCCTCCCCTACCACACATTATACACAACCCCCCTCCCCAAAACAGATTATAAATAACGCCCTTCCTCCCCAACACACATTATACACAACCCTATCCCCCCCCACAAAACACATTACTCACAACTGGAGTTGCACTATTAATAAAATTATGATCTAAATTGCAATATAAACATGCACAACATTTTGATCAAAAACTTTTTTAAAGGATCTCCTCTCCTTGTATTCCCTTTGTTAGATTTGGTCTCTATGTTCTTGGCTATTTACATTGTTCTCTCTGCAACAGCTAATCAAGACATCTGCTTTAAGCTAGAAAGTGGCACCAAGATATTGTCCAACATACACAACAGCCTAGTTATTAAGAGTTTCAGAAATTCAGTGTATTCAGAAGTACACAGAACTAACTACCAACACACTGTACTTACTACTACGTTATACTAACTACCACCACACTGTACTAACTACCACCACACTACTACCCACCACCACACCACACTACTACCCACCACCACACTACTACCCACCACCACACTGTACTAACTACCACCACACTGTACTAACTACCACCACACTGTACTAACTACCACCACACTACTACCCACCACCACACCACACTACTACCCACCACCACACTACTACCCACCACCACACTGTACTAACTACCACCACACTGTACTAACTACCACCACACTGTACTAACTACCACCACACTACTACCCACCACCACACTGTACTAACTACCACCACACTGTACTAACTACCACCACACTGCAGGTTTCCTTGCTAGTCAATGTGCTCCCCCTACTAGCATTGTAGAGATCATATGTAGTCACTCTAAAAAAGGCTACACAGATGCATTTGTTCAGAAATAGAAATGGTGATGGTGTGATTATTACTAGTAAAAACAAGTAATAATTGTTAATAACATATTAACATTGAAAACAGTGTTAATATGAAAACAATGTTAATATGTTCAGACATCAGACCAGCTGAAGTCTGAACATATTAACATTGATGGTGCAGTCATATTTAAGTAATAACCACAACTTTATACCACATTACTGATTACTGATAGAGAATACCTCTACAGGACATACTTGAGTTTCTCCAGTCTCCAGTGTGGATCCTCCAGTCCAGCAGAGAGCAATCGGACTCCCCAGTCTCCTGGGTGATTGTAGCTCAGATCCAGTTCTTTCAGGTGTGAGGGGTTTGACTTCAGAGCTGAGACCAGAGAAGCACAGCCTTCCTTTGTGACCAGACAGCCTGACAGCCTGCAGAGAGTTAACCATGATTTCCCTACTGGCGTCTGATATTACACATTAGAACTCAAGAATTTTCAAGGATATCTAGCACCGGTATAAACCCTCTAGGAACATGAAAAAAAAATGGATTCAAATATTTGCATGTTTCCGTGAGCCTCCACCATTTGCACCAGTGTCCCAAAGCTGAGGAAGAGAACATTCTCAAGAGTGCAGATACTAATTACACCCTCCTCTTGCCCCTTCCAGTTAATGTCCAATGATGCAACCTTCATGAGAAAATTGGAATCCTATGACACAGAGTTATTTTGGAGATTACACAATTTCACATTAAAGGCATGACTAATTATAGGACACATACATTTGTTTAATTTCTGATTTTGAGACTGGACAAAATTTACAAAACAAAATACCTTAAACTAAGTGTTCAGTTTCATTTCATATAAAACAACTAAATTTGAATTTCATGCGAATTTTATAATTTAAAAATTGACCATTTATTGCATCATGTTGACCAATTTATTAAACACTTAACTCATAGGATGACTTCCTCAGAGTGGTTTTCTCAGACTTGTGGAATATCTGAATATTTCCATGGCCCTGTACAAATTTTCTTTTTAAAATACACAATATTTGTCTGTGTAAAGTGTCTCACCAATTGTGCATAAAAGCAATTTGGAAACAATACGCAGTTGATGGTTTTAAAGTCACAACAGTGTGTGACACAACATTTGAATTAAGTACTTTAACCTCCTAAGACCTGAGCTTTGATAATGTATGCATTTTTAATTTCTCTTAGCTATTTGGGACTAGTAGGACCTGATAAGTATAATATCTAAGCCTGGCGCAGACAACTGTCCTCTATTAAGGACAATAGGTTTAAGTTAAGCAGAATGAAGTACATGGTGCAGGAAGCCTAAAACAGTGTCCTCATATAAGGGACACAGGGTCTCAGGAGGTTAATGGTCAAAATATAACTCAAGGGCAAACAGGACCAATAACGTGTTGTATACTGACATTGGTATATGTAACAGGGCTGGTTACGTTTCCACTTGTCACTGTACAAATGTGTATGGTTAAAGTAATATAACACATTGTTATTGGCTGGGTTAGATAAGATGCTATTAAGGCATGTTGTGATTGGCCATGGTTGCAGATATGGGGAGATCGCGAACATGTGATCTTCCCAGTTCTATATTGCTACGCAAGTGGTAGGTCAAGTTATAAAAACGCTACTATCATTTCATGTCATTAGTTAGCAATGTCATTGTTATACATTACAAATATGTTCTTACAGATGTGTGTATACATAGGGGTAATTGTGTATGGAACTTGTTAGACATAAATGGAGGATATAGGGATACATTTTGGTGCATGCAGATTGTCTGTTCGTTAGCATGCTAGATTGGAATGGTCACATTGGCTTCCTGTTAACATAGAGGTTGTATTGGCTACATCCGAGGCCATCCATGCATGTCGCCTTGCACAGCATTTAATTGTGACCATCATGTCTTTCATCAGATTAAATAACTAAGACCAACTGAGATCACTGTCTGGATGGATTAATTAAGAAACAAATACACAACGCAGGAAAGAAGATTATGATTGACATCTGTTACATATACATAGGGAAAAATCCCTATGGGAAAATACACTTTCAGCCTACTCACTTTAGAGTCTCCAGTCTACATTGTGGATCCAACAGCATAGCAGAGAGCCACTTGACCGTTGAATCCTTCAGGTCATTGCTACTCAGATCCAGTTCTTTCAGGTGTGAGGGGTTTGACTCCAGAGCTGAGACCAGAGAAGCACAGCCTTCCTCTGTGACCAGACAACCTAACAGCCTGCAGAGAGTTTAACCATGATTTCACAACTGGCTTCTGACATTAAAATCCTCCTTGGGTGAAAAACACTTACTGACAGGTCAGTCAATAGGACATATAATTGTTCTCTTTGATAAGATGTTTGGGTTTTTGTACCTATTTCTTCTTCCCTCCAAATCTCATGTTTTCCAATTCTCTATTGTGGCCTTGCCTTATCTCAACATCTCAAAAACATTATGGGATAGTGAAAAGATTAAGATGTTTCCAACAAGCATGTTTCAGCAAGGTTTTCTGATTCTTATCACACTGCTCACTCAATCAGGAAGTGTTTAGCTGAAACATGTGTGCTTGAGAGTAAGATATCTTCACAACCATGACTGAGATTGCAGACACACTACCACTAGGATTAGCTACAGGGCAACTTGACAAGCCAGCCTTGTGTGACTTCCACCTAGAGGTCTTCACGGATAAGATACAGCAGAGCAGTATCTTACCACACCCCTTTTCAATTGTAATAAGTACTTTGACTGTTCTGTGCTTCCACAGAGATTCCTCACAGGCCTGTTATGATAGGCTTAGGACGCATTTCTCTATTTGCAAATATAAAATAAACTGTTAATTGTGCCAAGAGAATTGTCTCTGTACTTACTTCCATTAAGAGTTCCTATCGATGGAATTACCATCACAAGGCCTAATATGTAAAATACTGACTGAATCCCCCCAAAATCATGAGAAATTATCCTGATAAATATCATACAATTCTAATTTCTTCGCTTTTGGTTTAAGACTTCGCATTTGGTTTAAGGCTGCTTATTTTAATATTCATTCATTCTCTCCTCTCCACATGTTGTCTGGTTTGAGCTCCTGCTGAAGTTGAAACATTGTTATGGCCGACCTCAGATTCCACTCGGATTGGGTATTGATTTTACAAAAACAGACAGGTCTTGTGGATATGTTGATAGGAATTTTACAGATACATTTCAGCTTGGATATACATTAAGGAATCCAATGAAGACCTCTACTTCAACCCTGGCAGCACTGAGACAAATTGCTCTGCACTACACTCAGTGGGGAAACGTTAGGGCCCTCTACGCCCTCAGAGAGGGCCTAAGGATAGATATAAATATTTATATATTTTTTGTTTTCATTGATTTCGTCTTTTTTTCTCTTAATTGTTATGATCTTCCTGTTGAATTTCTTCAGTTTTTGTTGGAAAAAGAAGAGTTAATATCCAAGAGAAAAAAAATATCCAAACAGACTTTTTCTTTGGTAGTACCTTGGTAACTGTGTTCAACGCTCATTGGCTAGGGCCTTTGGCTTTGAATAAGAAGGCACCAGCCAATGTCATTGACATCGACTTCAATAAGAGCAGCATTTTGGAATTACAGTAGAATCAACCAATCACAAACTGTTTTGTAATAGGTGGGACAATTGTATGATGCCTCAAGGCCCTCTATATTTGCAACTGTTGTGTACGTTTGCTGCTTTTGTGTGCCACAGCCGAGGCGTGGCTTAGGACCGTTTGACTCTGTCATCAAATAATTGCTTCTCCTACACAGGTCTGCAAAAGAAAGGTCTCATGTCATGCTCTTTATATACAGGCATCCGAGTTCTCTATGTGCACGATGTCAGATCTTTTTCCGCTACTGAGGGCCTCGCTCCAATAGTCACAGTTCTCCACTGACTATGCTAGATCCCCAGGCAGCATCAGTATGCTGCAACCAGGCAGTTTCTGTAGAATGGGATAGTGTGGGATATGTTGTGTTGTTTTCATGTTTATTGTTGCATTGTCTGTTGTGTTGTTGTTTATAATTACTCACCTCAGAGTCACAAGTCTACATTGTGTATCTTTCAGATAAACAGAGAGCTGCTTCACTCCAGAATTTTCTGGCTGACTGTAACTCAGATCCAGTTCTTTCAGGTGTGAGGGGTTTGACTTCAGAGCTGAGACCAGAGAAGCACAGCCTTCCTTTGTGATTCCAGAGCCTGATAGTCTGGAAACAGTTAATCATGTTGTCACAAACTAACAAAAACAGTTCTTTAGAAATACGTCTCCGGAAAAAATTAAGAGACCACTGCACCTTTTTCTTTCCTTTCCAAAAAAAACGAAAAGGAAGGTTTTGAGTGAGGAACAGAAGGGTTAAAATTAATAGACCACTGCAAATTGAATGCTTCTGTTCCTCACTCAAAATTTTCCTTTTCAACTTTTTTGGAAAGGAAAGAAAAAGGTGCAGTGGTCTCTTAATTTTTTCTGGAGCTGTATAAGTGAAGATAACTGGGTCCTTTCCTTCCAGGACCACCATGGCAGCCATATATTCTTAATTAATGGTCATTCATTTCCCATTAACTCCCACCCATTCCCTATAGACTCCCCATCCATAACCCTTTGACTCCTCTTCATTCCCCATAGACTTCCATTTATTTCCCATTGAACCCCATTAATTGACCTCCATTTATTCTCCTTAGTCACATTCATTCCCCATTGACTGGCTGCGTACTCAGTCCCCTCCTGTACTCCCTGTTCATAAATGACTGTCTGACCACGCACAGCTCCAACATCATACTTAAGTTTGTAGACAACACCTCCATCCTGGGTCTCATCTCCAACAACAATGAGACCGAATACAGAGAGGAGGTAAGTGGCTTGGCAACATGGTGACAACAACCTCCCTCTTAACGTTTTTAAGACTAAAGAGATGATTGTGGACTTCAGGAAGCGGCAGAGGGGTGGTCATGCCCCCATACACATCGATGGAGCTGAAGTGGAGAGAGTCACCGAATTCAAGTTCCTTGGTGTGTTCATCAAAGATGATCTCACCTGGTCCAAGCAAGCAGACTCGGTGGTAAAAACTTCCCAAAAGCACCTACACTTCCTGAGGAGACTCAAGAAGTTTGGCATGTCTGCAAAATCTCTCACCAACCATTACAGGTGCACCATTGAGAGCATCTACTCAGGCTGCATTTCTGCCTGTTATGGCAGCAGCTCCGCTGCTGACCGCAAGGCACTCCAGAGGGTGGTGAAGTCAGTGGGGCGCATCATCAGCTACCATCTGCCTTCCATGCAAGGCATTTACCATACACAATGCCTTAGGAAAGCAAGGAACATCATAAAAGATTACAGCAACCCAGGCTATGGTCTGTTTACACTGCTGCCGTCTGGTAGACGTTACTGGAGCATCAGGACATTCACTTCCAGACTCATACAGAGTTTTTACACCCAGGCCATAAGGCTCCTCAACCAGCAACACTGATCTATTGATCACATGAAAACTTGATATGCTCTGGTCATTTTCTATGTACATTCATGTTCCCATTTCTACCTAATCTGAAATTGTTTCTAGTCACTATGGTTATGTATATTTTGTATTTTCTGGTATTATTTTTGCTTTATATATTTCTTAATTATTACACAGATGTTGCGTGCCATGTCACAAGAATTTCATTGTTCAGAATGACGCATGTTATTTGGTGTAGTTGACAAAAAAAAAGACTTGGACTTTGATCTCCATTCATTCCCCATTGACCTCCATTGACCTAAGGTATACCCTCTCAAACCTCTACCACCTGTTCTGCACTAGTCATAAGCCTCCCGCTGCCCTCTTACTGCACCGGGACCTGGGAATTATACGCCAGGTTAGCTACTGTCAAAGGGGCACTCACCGCAACATCCATCGTGAGCCCCGACCCTGCTCTATCCCTTCCCTATGGTCTACCTCTCGATGCCGCAAGAACTGCAGTGGCTTAGGTGCTAACTTGAGTAACCTCAAGCAACTCAAGAAGGCTGGAAATAGTAGTCCCTCCTCCCATACTGCTAAGTTTGGTCTCCTAAATACCCGTTCTCTGAACAATAAATCTCATTTGATAAATGATATCATTCTGGACTGTGAACTGGACTTCACACTAAACATGGATTCAAGCTAATGAGTTCTTGACTCTTAACCAGGCCATTCCACCTGGCTACACCTACCTTCAAAAATCACGCTCTTTGGGTCAGGGTGGGGGACTAGCCATTCTCCATCGTGCCTCTTTTAAGGTCAAGGTAGTACCCATCCACACTGTGACTTCTTTTGAATGTTGTGCTGCCAAAATAACTGGCCCTCATCCTGTCTATTGGCCCCCCAAACACTCCTCTGTATTTATCCCTGAACTCTTGGACCTCCCAACCTCGGTTAGGCCACCCACCTCCTCAATCCTCCTTCTTGGGGACTTTAAAATCCATGTGGACACCAACGACTCTTTCTCCACTGAGTTCAAGTCCCTGCTAGACTGTCACAGTCTCACCCAGCATGTTCATTTCCCAACCCACGATAAAGGTCACACACTTGATCTTGTCTGTCCTTTGGAGTCCATCACCGCCACCAACCTCTGTGGTGTCAGTTTCCACATTGCTGTCCACCTCAGTATTCAGTTCACTGTTCCTGTCTCCTCTTCCCTGGGCCGCCTGCAGCACATCATGATGTTCAGGAATACCAAGAACATCAGCCCCACAGACCTCCCCAACATCCTAAATTCCCATCTCACTATTGATACTCGAGGTTGCTCCCCTTCCGAACTGGTGACCTCCTACAATAAACCCCTATCCCCCCAAGACTCGCACTGTCACTTTCCCTCACACTGCTCCCTGGTATACTCCTGAGCTTCGCTCCATGAAGGCCTGTGGTCGCCAGCTAGACAGGCTTTCCAACTGGCCTGACTGTTCATGCACAGCTCTATCTTCAACATCTTACCACCTACAGATCCGCCCTTAAATAAGCTACATCATCCTACTTTTCACTCCTGATTTCCAAAGGAAAAGGAAACCCCAAAGCTCTCTTTTCCAGCATTAATCGACTTCTGCTGCCCCCGGACAACCCCTTCCTCACCTCGTCCTCGGATCTCTGCACCAAATTCATAGATTTTTTCAGAGTAAAATGGATGACATCTACCAGCTACTCTCAACCCTCCCTCACTCTCCCTCTGGCTCAACTACTCCCCTTGTCTCTCCCTCCTCCTCCTTCTCTACCTTCTCCCCAGTGGACATGGACTTAATTACTAAGATGGTTACTAAGCTGGCCTGGACCCAGCTGACCTCGACAACTGCAGGCCCATCTCCAACCTCCCTTTTCTCAGCAAGCTCTTGGAGCGTGCAGCTGCCTCTCAACTCCAGAACTACATGACACTGCACCATCTCTTTGAACCACTTCAGTCCGGTTTCGGGGCTAAGCACAGTACAGAAACAGCTCTGGTCAAAGTGGTCAATGATCTTCTCCTTGCCGCTGACGATGGTAACATCTCCATCCTTATCCTGCTTGGTCTGTCTGCAGCCTTTGATACCACCTCACATTCTACTCTCCTGGACCGTTTAGAGTCTACCCTTGGCATCACTGGAACGCCCCTTGCCTGGTTTAAATCTTACCTGTCCAAGGCCCTTGGGGGGGGTCAAGGTCCCGTCCACTACCTGTCAAACAAGGGGTTCCTCAGGGCTCGGTACTGGGCCCGTTACTGTTCATTATCTATCTTCTCCCCCTGGGGCAGATAATCTGGAACCATGGCCTAAACTTCCACACCTATCCGCATAGGCAAGGGGGTCCTGGTTGGTGTCTCCAAGAAGGCCCTGAACCGGCTTCAATATGCACAAAACTCTGCCGCCAGGATCCTCACCCGCTCTAAACGCAGGGACCATATCACTCCCACTTGAAAAACTTCACTGGCTCCCGATAGAACAGAGAATCATCTTGAAAGTCCTTCTCCTCACTTTTAAGGCACTCCATGACCTAGCTCCTCCCTATCTAGCAGATCTTCTCCACCATTATAACCCTGCACATAACCTCCGTTCATCTGACACCAACCTTCTCACCGTCCCCTGCACCAAACATCGCACTCTCGGTGACCGAGAATTCCCTACTATGGAATTATGGAATTCCCTCCCTCCAGCCATCCGATGCTCTGACAATCTAGATACTTTCAAGACCGGCCTAAAGTCCCTTCTGTTCAGACATGCGTTTCATCATCATTGTAGTGGCCCTGTCTGACTCCATTCTTCTTGTTGCCTTATCCTCTGATTGTTTGTCTCTCGTATCTCTTGTCCACTCCCCTTTACAGTGTCCTTGAGTCTGTGAAAGGCACTTTAAATTAAATCTATTATTAATATTATTTATTCCATTTATTCTCCATAGAGTCAAATTCATTCCCCGTTGACTTACAATAATTTTCCATAGAACCCCATTCCTTTCCAACTGACTGACATTTATTCCTCATTGACCTCCATTCATTCCCCTTTGACTTCTAAGCATTCCCCATAGATTCCCATTAAATCAGCATTGACTCCCATTCATTCCTCATTGACCTCCATTCATTCCCCATTGACTTCTGTGTTTACCATACACTCCAGTTGAATCCCCATTGACTCCCAGTCATTCTCCATTGCCCCTATTCATTCTCCATAGACTCGCATTCATTCCCCATTGACTTCCATTCAATTCCTATGGAGCCCCATGCATTTGTTGATTATAGCACCACCTTCAGGTTGACCAGCTTGATACCTTGTACAGGCCTTCCTGCCATAGGGCCATAGGCCTAAACCCATATACTAAGTTTGGTTGCAATAGGCCTCACCATCTTGCATTAATGAGCAATTGAATTTAGACCACACCCACAGGAATATTAATTGATTCATATCAGCCATTCTGTTAAAGATATCAACAATCCTTATACCGATCTTTAGATACTTGTCCCAAGATGCTGTATACCAAGCGGCGTGAAGATTGGTGCAGTGCTGTAGTTGAAGATGCCTCACACGGGAATATGAGTCCAAAAAAGGAAGAATAAATAATACTAACAAAAATAATAATAAGCTGACTAAAATGTAAGGGCATTTTGTTTTGGAAAATGGCTCACCATTTTCGTCATTTTGATAACAACTAGACTAAACCATTATTCACATGACAGAAACATTATAACTGTACTAAATAAAAAATATTATATAGTGTATAAGAATTTGTCTTTTATTTCATGGTGGTCCTTTTAGTTGTGGCAAGTTTCCTTACAGGCCCTCTGGGATGTCTGACAGGGGCTTGGTCTTTACCACGGGGGGTTTGGGACCTGCTGGAATCTCAGAGCTGGTGGAGCCCTTTGTATTCCCCTTTTGTTGTGTTGCCCCTCTGTTGTGTTGTTGTCATGGTTATTGTTGTGTTGTTGTTTATTAGTTCTCACCTCAGAGTCTCCAGTCTACATTGTGGATCCTCCACCAAGGCAGAGAGCAGTTTCAGTCCTGAATCCAGTAGCTGATTGTAGCTCAGATCCAGCTCTTTCAGGTTTGAGGTTTTTTTTTGCTTCAGAGCAGAGACCAGACAAGCACAGCCCTCCTCTGGGATTCCACAGCCTGACAGTCTGGAGAAAGAGTATCATTGTAGAAGACATAATTTATAATAGTATACTTTGACATGTAACAATTTGATAATCTTCATTATGATATGTGTATTGATTACATAGAGCTTTGTTAATCTGTTTGTTTGTTCTGAAAAGATAAAGCCCAATGGCTCTGGGAAGGGGGGTGACCCACTGGAGTGACTCCTATTAAACCAGGGGCAGAACTTCATTCAACAACAAGCAGTGTTTTGGATTGAGACTAACCACTGTTTCATGCAAATGCAGTAACAGTAAAGGCTCAATTAGAGTATTCAGACTTTTGTGGTAATTTCCATGACATTCATATAAGAATTGTATTTTTTTTGTTTAGTAGCCTTCTAAGATAATATCCAAAATCCAACATAATACAACCCTGTTTCCAAAAAAGTTGGGACGCTGTGTAAAATCAGAATACAATGATGCAATGATGGTGCAAATCATTTATCCCTGTATTTAATTGAAAAAGACAAAACTTGTCAAATGTTGGAACTGAGAAACGTTATTGGTTTCGGAGAAATACATGCCCATTTTGAAATTGACACATTTAAAAAAAGTTGGGACAGGGGCACGTTTACCACTGTGTTGCATCACTTTAACAATACTCTGTAAGCGTTTAGGAACTGAGGAGACCAATTGCTATACTTTTGAAAGTGAGATGTTTTTCCATTGTTTGGTATAGGATTTCATCTGCTCAAAAGTTCGGGGTCTCCTTTGTCGTATATTTCGTTTCACAATGCGCCAAATGTTTTCAGTGCATGACAGGTCTGGAGTGCTGGCAGGCCATTTTAGCTTTTTTACTACGGAGCCATGCTGTTGTAATACATGCCGAATGTGGTGTGGTTTGGCATTGTCTTGCTCAAATAAGCAGGACTTTCCCTGAAAAATACATTGTTTGGATGGCAGCACAGGTTGCCCCAAAACCTGTATATTTTGTTCAGCATTAAAATGGCAAGTCATTAATGATGTGCAAGTCACCCATGCCTCTCCTCTTTAGGCCAGAGGATGCGGCGTCCATGATTCCCAAAAAGATTTTCAAAATTTGATTTGTGAGACCACAGGACCGTTTTCCACTTCACCTCAGTCCATCTTAAACGAGCTTGGGCCCAGAGAAGGCGGCGGTGTTTCTGGATCTTGTTTATGTCTGGTTTCTTCTTTGCATGGTAGAGTTTTCACTTGCATTTGTGGATGCAGCGACATACTGTGTTCACAGACAATGGTTTTCGGATGTGTCCCTGAGGCCACACAATGAGTCCAATACAGAATTGTGTCTGTTTTGAATGCAGTACCGCCTGAGGACCCGAAGATTATAGCCATGCAAAGTTGGTTTTTGGCCTTGTCCCTTGCGTACAGAGATTTCTTCGGATTCTCTAAATCTTTCAATGATATTATGTACCGTAGATGATGAGATCCCCAAACTCTTTGCAATTTTACATTGAGAAACATTATTCTTTAAGCTTTAGATTTAAGAAGAAAAATATATACATTTGTGCTCAGAAGTTTGCATAACCTTGGAGAATTGGTAATATATGTACCATTTTTAAAGAAAATGCTTCCAGGTCATGCAAAGTCTTTGGTCGTCTTGCATGAACCGCACATATGAGATCTCCCCAGAGTGGCTTGATGATATTAAGGTCAGGAGACTGTGATGGCCACACCAGAACCTTCACCTTTTTCTGCTGTAACCACTTAAGGGTCAACTTGGCCTTGTGCTTAGGATCATTGTCGTGCTGGAAAGTCCAAGAGCGTCCCATGCACAGCTTTCGTGCAGAAGAATGTAAATTGTCTGCCAGTATTTTTCTGATAACATGCTGCCTTCATCTTGCCATCAATGTTCAAGATTCCCCATGCCTTTAGAGCTCACACACCCCCAAAACATAATTGAGCCACCAACATGCTTCACAGTGGGGATGGTATTCTGTTCACTATAGGCCTTGTTGACCCCTCTCTAAACATAGCGCTTAGGGTTGTGACCATAAAGCCCTATTTGGTCTCGTCACTCCAAATTACAGTGTGCCAGAAGCTGTGAGGCGTGTCAAGGGGTTGTCGGGCATATTATAACCGAGCTTTTCTGTGGCATTGGCGCAGTAAAGGCTTCTTTCTGGCAACTCGACCATGCAGCTCATTTTTCATCAAGTATCGTCATTGTGCTCCTTGAAACCACCACACCGTCTTTTTCCAGAGCAGCCTGTATTTCTCCTGATGTTACCTGTGGGTATTTCTTTGTATCCCAAACAATTCTTCTGGCAATGTTGGCTGAAATCTTTCTTGGTCTACTTGACCATGGCTCAGTATCAACAGATCCCCGAATTTTCCACTTCTTAAGTGATTGTACAGTACTGACTGGCATTTGCAAGGCTTCAGATATTTTTTTATATCCTTTTCCATCTTTATAAAGTTCCATTTCCTTGTTACGCAGGCCTTTTGACAGTTCTTTTCTGCTCCCCATGTTTCACTATCTAGTCTGCTCAGTGCATCCACATTAGAGCTAACAAACTCATTGACTATTTATACACAGACACTAATTGCAATTTAAAAAGCCACAGGTGTGGGAAATTAACCTTTAATTGCCATTTTAACCTGTGTCTCCCCTTGTGTGTCTGTAACAAGGCCAAACATTCAAGGGTATGTAAACTTTTGATCAGGGTCATTTGAGTGATTTCTGTTATCATTATGATTTAAAAAGGAGCCAAACAACTATGTGATAATAAATGGCTTCATATGATCACTATCCTTTAATAAAATACATTTTTTTTTGCATGATCAGTCATATTTTCAAAATCAATGCCAAAATATCACAATATCTTCCAGGGTATGCAAACCTATGAGCACAACTGTATGTTCCCACACAATGCATCTGACACACCAGAAAGTCATTCAACCAGTCAGAATTCACTCAATCGTTCCTCTGCAGAAGTTCGGGAGAATCTTAGGGAACATTCCACATTCCCTCTGTCATCTGAGGAAGACCAGGCGCTGTCGTTACCTGATTGGTGATTGAGCAGGACATGATGGGAGCATTTAAGTGTTTAGTTGATGTCCAGACTAAAGAATGTAAAGCTTCTGACTCTCTCCGCCTCAGCTCCGTCAAGGTGGATGGGAAAGTGATCGGGCCTTTCTTCTTCCTGATGTCCACAATCTCCTCTTTTCCCGAGTTCATGTTGAGGCAGAGGTTATTATCCTGGCACCACTGTGATAGTTTGTTGACTTCCTCCATGGAGGATGCTTCATGGCCTTTGGTGATCAAGTCGTTGTGTCTGTATCAAACATGATGATAGTGTTGTAGGCATAGATGTTGCCATGTCACAAGAATTTCATTGTTCAGAATGACGCATTTTATTTGGTGCACTTGACAAATAAAATACTTTGACTTGATAGGTGGCTACCCAGTCTCTCCACCTGGGGTCTGACTGTCATGTCAACTTTACAATAACTCAAACTTTAAAAACAGACATTATATCACATGACAGTAGAATGTACTTTGTCCTGCTATGAGCTTGGGGCTGGTGGAGGTGCGCCCATTTAAAATAGCAGCTGATTTTAGTCCCCTGTGGTTTGGTTTTCTCTGTTATTTTGTTGTAATTTTTATTGTTGGGTTGCCAGTTGTGTTGTTGTTTATTATTACTCACCTCAGAGTCTCCAGTCTACATTGTGGATCCTTCAGCAAAACAGAGAGATTCACTCCTGAATCCATTATCTGATTTAAGCTCAGATCCAGCACTTTCAGGTGTGAGGGGTTTGACTTCAGAGCTGAGACCAGAGAAGCACAGCCTTCCTCTGTGATTCCACACCCTGATAGTCTGGAGACGGATTATCATGATGTCACAAACAGACAGAAACATTTTCTTTAGAATATCTTCAGAACAGCCACAATATTTTACATCATTATCATGTAAACTGTACTTTATTGCATACTTTTAAAACTGACATTGCAATAAACGAAACTAGAAAATAACTTCCTATATAGAATATCATAATGACACACTGTAAAAAAATTGCTGTAAAATTACAGCCGTTTTATACAGTACAATACTGTTAAAGTGCAATACAGTAAATTGCTGTATGCAACAATGCATTTTGGGAGTGGCCGTAGTTCACTGCATTTTCCATTGCATGCAGGAAAGGTGAAGAATAAATTGAAGAGTTTATTTCCTGTTAACCATTTTTTCAAGAGTGCATTTTGTCATTTGAAGTTCAGCCATCACCCCTGAGTGTATGTGTTAATGACAGAAACATTTGTGCTACATTCATAACATTTTTGTCCTATGGGGTTCACCAAATAAGCATTTAAATGAATATACTGTCTTGAAACAAAGTTAAACACAATACCACAGTGCCTTATTTTGAGGGCCTCATTTTATCTTGAAACATCGGGCCAGAGCTCATGCATACCACTTAAAGCAACCCCATTCATTACCATATTTCCCATCATGCTCTATTGCAAGTAATTTTTTAATATTTTGTTGTTATCTATGTTTGTGCATGAATATTAATTGGTTCACTACTCCCAGGTTACAAAAATTATGACATATTTTAAACAAATAAAAATGTTACTTGGACTTACTCTGCACCCTTTACTGAAATAGTTGTTCCAGTTGTTTTAGTAAATTCCAGGGATTGTAAACCCTGTCTATGTGAGCATTTCGAATGCTTACCATAAAACTCTGCTTTGGTTGCAAACTGTTTATATTCCACGAAGCAGAGGGATATTTTTTCAAGTTTGAAGAAATCAAGTTAGCTTGCTACTTACTGGTTGTTCTGCAGGGATTCACAATCACACCTGGAGTGTACATTCCGGTTTAGAGGAGGTGTGGCTTTCAGTTAGGTATTTCTTGGTCACCGAGAGCGGAACCATTCGAGCAATTCATTTATACTATGGTAGGACTCAGTGTAGTGGCTCAGTAGAAGTGACAATTCTGAATTGATTATAATTTCGCACCCTAACATTAATAGAAATAAAATACATTTCTTTATTATGGGCAATATCAATTCGATAACACCCTATGTTTCTCATCACAAGCATTTGCAGGGTGATTGTGAGGCAAGATAAAACATATCCATCAAAAAATAAACATTGTACTGGAAGTCCATTGGCTGTTTTGAAAGGTTAATGAAATCCGGTCACTTTGAGAGCTGTCAGTAGGAGTTTGAGACACGCATGCGAATGGAAATAAGAGAGTATTTGTAAGAGCAAGTTAGTCAAGAGAGTCATAAAATACAGCTAGTTATTTCATAGTAGTCATAGAACATAGTAGTCATAGAGTTATACAAGAGAATCATTTAGAGTGTTGGTTAGATATTATTTGAGGGTCATACTGTACAAAAGTGTAGGCTAGTTGAGAAGTAGACAAGATCATTATTAAGAGTGTTGCTTAGCTAGGTTCTTGGAAAGGGTAATAGGGTAGTGTATTAGAGAGCAATGGAGAATATGTGTGTATGAATGTGGGTATATTTGTAACTGAAGGCCACACTACTGTATGTTTGAACAGTCTATGCGAAAACAGGAGTTGTGGACTCATTGGCTGGATCTGTATTGTTTGTTAATGTTATTTATTTAGTCATTATACACATTGCATTATACAGTAGCTAAGGTCCGTGTCCTGGCCCTCTACAATCTGTCGTGCATAAAAAGGTCTAAACAGGAACATCCAAAAGCTAATATTGTTATCGGTTCTTGATGCTTCAGTAGTTGGGCAGATTAGACACAAGGTGGCAGACAATAGCATCAGAAACATATTTTGGCATTTAGAGATTACAGGTGATTACTATGAGATAACTGTGGTGCAACCATACTTTTCCAGACTGCTGTTCACATTGTCACAGGTTTGTTTCTTCCTGCTGCGGGTAATACACTTTTGTTGAACACAAAATGACAGCTTTTCATTCTCCACAAATTCCTGTTTTTTGAGTTTAGCCTTTTCAATGGTCTTCATTATTCATTCATCCTTACCTAATCTTTTGTAGGTAATTACCTACTCTATTGGTATTAACCTTAAACTAACACTTTGTTGAAGCACCTTTTGATTTTATTACAGCATTCAGTCTTTTTGGGTAGGAGTCTATTAGCATGGCACATCTTGATGTGGCAGTATTTGCACACTCTTCTTTGCAAAAGTGCTCCAAATCTGTCAGATTGCGAGGACATCTCCTGTGCACAGCCCTCTTCAGATCACCCCACAGATGTTCAGGTCTGGGCTCTGGCTGGGCCATTCCAAAACATTAATCTTCTTCTGGTGAAGCCATGCTTTTGTGGATTTGGATGTGTGCTTTGGGTTGTTGTCATGCTGAAAGGTGAACTTCCTCTTCAGCTTTCTAACGGACGCCTGAAGGTTTTGTGCCAAAATTGCCTGGTATTTGGAACAGTTCATAATTCCCTCCACCCTGACTAAGGTTCCCCGGTTCCAGCTGAAGAAAAACAGCCCCAAAGCATGATGCTGCCACCACCATGCTTCACTGTGGGTATGGTGTTCTTTGGGTGATGTGCAGTGTTGATTTTGTGCCAAACATACCTTTTGGAATTATCGCCAAAAAGTTCAACCTTGGTTTCACCAGACCATAACACATTTTCCCACGTACTTTGCCAGAAGTTCCTGCAGTTCCTTTTATGTTGTTGTAGGCCTCTTGGAAGCCTCCCTGACAAGTTTTCTTCTCGTCTTTTCATCAATTTTGGATGGATGTCCAGTTCTTGGTAATGTCTCTGTTGTGCCATATTTTCTCCACTTGATGATGACTGTCTTCACTGTGTTCCATGGTATATTTAATGCTTTGGAAATTCTTTTGTATCCTTCTCCTGACTGATATCTTTCAACAATGAGATGCCTCTGATGCTTTGGAAGCTCTTTGCGGACCATAGCTTTTGCTCTGAGATGCAACAAAGAAAATGTCAGGAAAATCCTACTATAACAGCTGAACTTTATTTGTGATTAATCAGAGTCACTTTAAATGATGGTAGGTGTGTAATGACTTCTATTTAACATGAGTTTGAATGTGATTGGTTAATTCTGAACACAGCCACATCCCCCGTTATAAGAGGGTGTGCACACATATGCAACCAGGTTATTGTAAGATTTTTATTTTTAATTTTTCCCCCTCGAAGATTTCAGTTTATTTTTCAATTGAATTGTTCACATTATAGGTCACATTAAAAGTGGAAAAAGTTCTGACATGATTTATCTTTGTCTCATTCTTTTACATCACAAAAACCTGGCATTTTAACAGGGGTATGTAGAATTTTTATATCCACTGTAGAACAAGGACAAGTTAAAATTATCTCCAAAATAATGCAATTAGTGTACTTTTGTAAAATGTATTAGTTTTGTTTACCCATTACCCATTTCAATCTGTTGACAACCTGTTAGTAATGCAATAAAATGTCTGGCCTTTAATGCCTAATGAGAACTTCTTGAAAACAAGTATGAACACTGACTACTGTTAGAGAACATGAAGAGAAGCTAACAACTGTACACAGACACACAGTTTATATCCTATGAATTCTGCATTTCTCATCTAAATCTTCTCCTCCCCAATTCAGACCGAGCATATGAACAACAGTGCGGCTGACTACCACAAGATGCCATGAAGAGAAGCTAACACACATACAGCTCCGGAAAAAATTAAGAGGCCACTGCACCTTTTTCTTTCCTTTCCAAAAATGTTGAAAAGGAAAGTTTTGAGTGAGGAACAGAAGTGTTCAATTTGCAGTGGTCTCTTAATTTTAACCCTTCTGTTCCTCACTCAAGACCTTCCTTTTCAACTATTTTGGAAAGGAAAGAAAAAGGTGCAGTGGTCTCTTAATTTTTTTCCGGAGCTGTACATACATATGCACACACCTTCCATACTATAACTCAACACACAGCCATTAATGTCTAAACCGCTGGCAACAAAAGTGAGTACACCCCTAAGTGAAAATGTCCAAATTGACTCGTTAGTGTTACAAGGTCTCAGGTGTGAATGGGGAGCAGGTGTGTTAAATTTGGTGTTATCGCTCTCACACTCCCTCATATTGATCACTGGAAGTTGAACATGGCACCTCATGGCAAAGAACTCTCTGAGGATCTGAAAAAAAAGAATTGTTGCTCTACATGAAGATGGCCTAGGCTATAAGAAGATTGCCAATACCCTGAAACTGAGCTGCAGCATGGCGGCCAAGACCATACAGCGGTTTAACAGGACAGGTTCCACTAAGAACAGGCCTCGCCATGGTCGACCAAAGAAGTTGAGTGCACATGCTCAGCGTCATATCCAGAGGTTGTCTTTGGGAAATAGACGTATGAGTGCTGCCAACATTGCTGCAGAGGTTGAAGGGGTGGGGGGTCAGCCTGTCAGTGCTCAGACCATACGCCGCACACTGCATCAAATTGGTCTGCATGGCTGTCATCT
>JACXGI010002907.1:0-68244 GCA_016801175.1 Esox masquinongy
GCCCCCCCCCCCCCGCCTAGAATTTATTCCAAAAAAATGTTTGGGTGATTTGATTTGTTCATCAACAGTCTCCACAAAACATTTTACGTGAATTTTTTTCTGTTCTTTTAATGTCACTAGCAAATTACAATTCCATTGCACTTTGATCTGGCGAGTACCAAATGTCACAAGCTTCTTTATGCATTCATAAAATTGTATGTGCACAGTGCAATGTTTGGATTCACCGAACTGTTTTTAGTGGACAACACATCCCCCTGGACCCCCCCCCCCAATCACTATGGTTGTCACCTAAAATGACCAATAAGGTATCTTTCTGACTACATCATGTGTTGATGCGTCATTGTGTGTTACAAGATGCTAACTCATAACAATGATTCACGGTTGAAATCTCCATTACACTTTTCAGAAATGGAAGTTCTAGGTCGCTTTCAGACTATTAAAAGAAATCCTCTTCTTTCTCTGCAGGCAGAGGAGCTGGGTCTAGCTTCATCAGTGGAGTTATGCGTGAAAGCACTACAGCTTCCGAAGCAAGAGGACACCGAAATGAGGATATCCGTGTGCAAGACTGTGGCCTGTCTTCTACCAGATGATCTTGAGGTGCTTCGGGGCTGCCTGCTGACGGAGTTTCTCCTGGGCCTCTCTCGCTTGGCTTTCCGCTCCCTCGAGGAGCTTTATCTGCGGCCTGACCAAAAGTATGACCAGGAAAATGCCATCATCCCCAACTCCCTGCGGTGTGAACTGCTTTTAGCCCTGAAAGCCCACTGGCATTTTGATCCTGAATTCTGGGACTGGAAAACACTCAAGCATCACTGCATCAGGCTGCTGGGGCTTGAACCTGAGCCGGAGCAGGAGGAGGAAGAGGAGGTGGCCCCGGAGGTTAGCTTGGAGGAGGATGTAAAGGAGGAGGTGGAAAGGGAATTTGTTGATTCGGAAAGAGACTACTTAAATGGGACAAGTGGTAGCATGGATGGCCTTGAGAACGATGATGAAAGTGAAAGGGACAGTAAACCGCCTTCGATGCCTGATGCTGAGGGTAGCTCGGAGCAGGGCTCGCTTCCAAAGAAATATAAGTTCTTCTGCAAGATCTGTAAGAAATCTGTTACCGAAACACGAATTGTTTTTCACTCTAAGAGGCATGAAGAAAATGGTGTCATTACCTGCCCTGTTTGCCTGAAGAAGTTTGAGAGCAGAAAGGAATTTATTCCACACACCAAACTACATCTTCAAATGCCGTCCAGGCGCAGTTGGCCAAAGAAAAAGGACAAGAAAAGAATTGATTTGGACAAAGAAATGGATGACGACGACTTGGACGACTTGGAACCTGGTGAGATCGCCCTCGACCCGTCCCTGATGCTGTACTACCAGTCCACGCACGATCCCGACGTTCTGGAGCACATTTTGGAACAAGCCTCGTCGGCGCCCCGGAAGCCTGTGCACGAGGACAACATTACGTTTGATTACATTAACGTTCATTTTGAACTGCAGAATCGTGACATATACACGTGCCCTGCCACTCACTGTACCAAGACTTTTAAGCATTCCAAGTACCTGGGTGTGCACTTAAAATCCGGAGACCATGTTGGCGACGAGAACGTGAAACATTACTTTGAAATGAGAGACCGCAGGGAAAAGTGCACTTACTGCCGGCGGCACTTCATGTCCGCCTATCACCACCGCAGGCACCGGCGTGTCCACTACGGTGACCTGCCCTATATGTGTATGGCGAAAGGCTGCGGTGCGCGTTTCGGCACCTCCAACGAGCTCGTTGCACACAAGCAGAGTCATGGCTATCAGCTCAGCTACCAGTGTGAGCTCAAAGGTTGTAGCCTTTCTTTCTGTGACTTGGGGCAGGTCTACCACCATGAGGCACAGCACTTTCGGGACGCTGCCTACAGCTGCACCAGCCTTGAATGCAAGAAGTTCTACTTTTCTAAAAAAGAGTTCCTCAGACATTTGGCCACACATGGCATTTCATTCTCTGAGGAAGACTTTGAGGCACAGAGGAAGGCCAAAAGAAAACATCTTGCCTCCTTAACTGAGGAGATGGCCAGCCCCAAAAAGTCTGCCCTGGAGGAGTTAGTCAATGGAGAAAATAATGCTACTTCCTCAGCGTGCAGTGCCTCTTCATCCATGTCGAACTGCAAGGAATCCAAGGGCACAATGACATCAGTCGCTGTCTGCTTTGATGGGAAACAGTTCACGTGTGGTTTTGAGAGGTGTGGATTGACTTTTGCTAAAGCCAGAGACGTTCATAAGCATCTGAGGTGTACTCATCCAGAGCATTTCAAGTCAGAGAATAAAGAACGCAAAAATGTTGACAAGGAGAAGTGCTTAAAATTTAAAGGTGTGAAGGTTAAAACTGAGCTGAACAGTGAGGGCAAAAGCAAACATGATCTTGAAGCTTGTCTCCCAATGAAGATGTCAAGCCAGGGAAATGTTTGTCATTCTCCTATTCAGGCCAAACTAACATCTCCTGCATGCCTTGATAATGACCCTTTAAGAGAGATTTTGATTGGACTTAGCCAGCTTAGTCTTACTCCCTCCAACTCTACAAATGGATTTTGTGAGCTGTACTATCCCATCTCAGGATCCACATCAAAGGTATCTTGCCATCAGGGTGTTGACCCCAGGTCCCCACCCGAGTCATTGCAAAAGAGAGCACGACCCGCTGTTGGTAAAATGGTGAAACAGACCTCAAACACTGAACCATCGGTAGCTGATGAGCTACCCTCAGATCAACACATAGAGGCAGACCAGATCAGCCCGTTTGTTTTGCAAGCCTCTACTAAACCATACTTCTGTGAGCTTAACGGGTGCAACTTCAGAAGTGTGACAAGCACTACCTTAATACGCCACTACATGAACAAGCATGAGTTCACAGAGGAGAAGGCAAAGGAAATGAATATCCTAAAATCACTGGCATTTAAGCCATTTAAGTGCCATCTCTGCTTCAAATGCCATAGAGAAAAGACATTTTTGAGGGTCCATTATCTTCAGGCTCATAGACTTAGCGAGGCGGTTGTTGAGCAAATGAGCTGTTGGCCCAAAAAGGGTAAATCAGCAAAACCCACCAAGCAAACAGTCTCCCCTACAAAACCTACCAAGTCAATGGTCTCCATTACACAACACCCAGAACCCACCATACCTACTGTCTCCGTTACGCAACCTCCAGAACCCACCAAGCTGACTGTTTCTCTTTCACAACACCCAGAACCCACTAAGCCAACAGTCTCTCTTTCACAACCCTCAGAAACCACCAAGCTGACTGTCTCTTCACAACCCCCAGAACCCACCAAGCCAACGGTCTCCCTTGCGCAACCCCCAGAACCCAACAAGCCAACGGTCTCCCTTGCGCAACCCCCAGAACCCAACAAGCCAACGGTTTCTCATACCCAACCCCCAAAACCTGCCAAGCCAACAGTCTCCATTACACAACCCTCAGAACTCCCAAAGCCAGCCGACTCCATAACACAACCCTCAAAATCCACCAAGTCATCTCTTTTACGTACACAACCTCATGAACGCACCAAGCCGACAGTCTCCAATAAACAAAGATCTCAGCTTCTGACCTGGCAAAGTTCCTCCTGGCAGCAGAAGTACCAAAAAAAGAAAATCATGTGGAGGCAACAAAACGGTGTACAACTTTCTGGGGGCAAAAGTAAGAAGTGGAGTCATCCTTCACCCTCTGTGCACGATCCCTTTGAAGAGGAGGTAAGTGAGGACAGAAATGCTGAAAAAAGCAAAAACACTGTTTTTATGTGCAAGCACAAGGACTGTGGTATGCTTTTCTACCACCACTCCAGTCTTCATCGCCACAACAAGAAGCGCCATTTGCATGTGATGGGAAATCCTGTGCTTTCCGAAGACCCCTCATTACAGAAGTTTAGGTGTAGTTACGCCAACTGCAACGCCTCCTACCTCCTGAACAGTAGCTTGGTGCGTCACACGGAGAGCGAGCATCCTTACCAGGCGACCAGTAGCCTGAAGCGCCAGAGAAAGAGTGAGCATCCCTACCAGGCAACCCTGTGCTGTAAGTATGAGGGCTGTACAAAGGTTTTCACACAGAGCAGCAGTCTGAAAAAACATATGGTCTCTAGTCACCTTAATTACTATGATTCCCTTGTATTGCGTCTCCAGAATACTCACAAGGACACGTCAGTCACTGGATGCCAAAAGAAGCTGATTGTCACATCATCTATGCCACAGAAAGATGCTAACAAGTTACCTGTCAGGCAGTCTTTGAGACGCTGCCCAAAGTCTCCTGAAGATGTTAAAGCGGAAGAGACAAGTGAGGAGCATGATGACGAAAACGTGGACGTTGACCAACGTATTGAAGTGTCCACCAGCAAGAAATCCACATATAAAAAGCGTTTTGAAGCTATGAACTTCCGTTCCCACGAGGAGGCCTTGCAGATGTGTCAAGACCGCTGTCAGCGTGAAGCTTATCCATGCATGGTGCAGGGTTGTGACTCTGTAGTCACATCCCTGAATAGTATTAACCGTCACTATTTGAATTGCCACAAATTTCCCCAGCGGACTATCAGATGTAATAAAGTGCCGCTCGTGTTCAGTGCAGAGCAACTAGAAGAGCTGATACAGAAGAAGACGGTCTTGTCCGCTTGCCCTGACATGACGAGGGCCCCTAATGGCGTTCTGAAGATGGAGTATCAAGCAGAGCCAGAGAACCCTGGCGGTCCATCTGTGCCAATGAGTCTGCACTCGATCAAAGGGGAACCACTTGATGCCCATGAACCACCGGGGTTCAAGGAAAAGCCACCAGCTGAGAGGAATGTTTTGGTTGGGGCAGATGACTTGCTTTATGGAGAAGTTAGTGGGCACACAGAGGAGCCACCGTCTCAGGACAGCCACAGTCAAGAAGAAAGGCCCAGGTGCAAACCCTCAAACCCACCCACTCTTGATCCCTCTCCACCGCCCTCCCTTCGATTCAGTGTCGATGAGGGTTTCATGGACAATTTGGGTAAAGACTGTGGCAAGCCGACAAACATTTCTGCACCGTTGCCGTCTCCTCAAACCCGCCAGCCACTTAAACGCAAGAATGAGCTCTCTGACCACCCCCCCATCCCAAAAGACCCTCAGCCCCACACCACCTCCCCTCGCTCATTTGACCTGGCTGCTTACAAACCTATGGGATTTGAATCGTCTTTCCTGAAGTTCATACAGGACACCTCCAGCGACAAGAAAATCGAGAAGCCCCGTGCTTCTTACTGCAATACCCTCAAGCCCGATCCACCTGTGGCGTCTACTCGTCGGCGGGATTCTTATAGACGCAGTTGTTCTGTAAAGGAGAACAGCCAGCTTGGCCTCACCGCTACCCACAGAGGGCGGCCTCGGTCTTCCCCACTGAAACCTCTTCCCAGGACAGGGGAATACACATCGGTCCAGAACTTGCATGTCATCTTAGACAAGGCCCTGGCAGGTTGTGGCGACCTGGCCATTAAGCAGCTGCAGTACCTCAGGCCCGTGGTGGTTCTTGAGAGGCCAAGTTTTCCCACCTCCTTGCTTGACCTCTTCCCCACAAAAACGAACGATAAGCTACTTCTCGGGAGTTCATAGAGCTGAGCATCTTGTGTCCAATGTAAAGACTCTCCCAGTGTTTATTTTCTGATGTTATGACTACACTATCAGTATCTTTTAATTTGCCAAATTCATTGACTCAGTTACCTTAATTGACATTTCAACTGATACCTGTGAAAAATGATCATGCTCCTGATTTAAAAAAAGAAAGAAAAACGTCTTCAGAGTATTTACATTTCAGTAAGATAATGAACATTACAATGTATATAGTATCTTGTCACTACACTTTTATAAACATTTTCAAATATTATTTAGAAAAATGTAGCTCATTGTCCCATTTCAATGATATTCATTTGTCTGAAAATGGCTTTCATGGGACAGACAGATCTCCTTGGCCCACTCCTGACTGATGGAACAGGCCATTTTTGTCTCCCGAGTATCAAAACATCATTTTGTTATTGCAGTGGGCAGACGTGTATAATGCTTTATAAGAATAAATGTTTGAATAGGTCCTTTCAAAAAATATTACTTTGCATCGAGTATCTTTATTTTCCTTTTAATTATTTTATATTTATTGGCCTGTAAACCATTTAGGTGTCTAGACATTTTTTTATGAAAGTGCCCCACTATCTATAAGAATGCACATTTGTTTGCCGTTAATGGCTTCCCGCCACATGTACATTGGCAGTTATCAGTTTATTAAGCTTTTTGCCAATGCAGTAAGGTTAGTGCAGTGATAGCTGGGCAAAAAAAGAACTAATGTCTACAATTTTCAAACTTCTATAAAACGAAATGAGTATGACCTATGCAATAAAATGCTGATAAGTTATATTGTTCAAAGCCAAAACTCGAGGAATACATTTATTAGTTGATTCTATGAAAAAGCATACAGGTTTCACAGGGATTGAAAATCTAAAATGGCCTTCTGAGCCCTATGAATGTGAGGATCTGAGATGATTGGTACAAGCAACATGGTGAAACCGTCACCTAGTCTGTCAGAAGCTGATATGGAGTAATTACCGTCTTGCTAACAAATGCACACAGTTCTCCAGACGTGCATATGGTCCTGGGCCGTAGAGTCCATTTGGGATTGGGTGAAAATGTCTGACGTGTGGGGGGGGTTCCAGTCAGATAGCAAGCCCGAAGACCCTGTCCAGGCAGTACATGCTGCTGTTCTCCCATTTCATGGTATCCCATATTCTATAACTTTTGAAAATATATTTTATAGGCCCTTTGCCGATATCATTGTCGACACTATCCGCATAAACTGCTCCATTTTTCTGCAGTATAATACACATCACTAATGATGAGATCAGTGTGATGGTGTGTAAACACTGGATTTTTTTTAGTCCTGTTGTAGCCGTGACTGTCCAATGTATTGAACGCAGTAATAGTGGTAACCTAACTTAACGCATTTAAACGCTTTTCCAAGTTTGGTCAGTTGGTTCAGACTTGTTTCCACCACAATGGATGTCCATTGATTGGTTCGATTTTGTTTATAAGCACTGCTTCCAATAGTTGTTTCCACTGTACACAGTTTACCAAAGTTGCTAAATTGCTCAACTTTTTGTTGAGAAAATTGCGGGTTATGGTACAATGAACAAAAATATAAATGCAACGCATATAAAGAGTTGGCCAATATTTCATGAGCTTAAATAAAATACCTCAGAAATGTTTTGTCAAATCCATAGATTTGGGTCTGATGAATTGACTGATTATCTTGACTTCACTTAAGTGAAATTGTTGCATTAATATTTATACTGAGTATATTGTCACAGATTGTCCAAGTGCTTACGTCTTTTATGATTGTAGTGACTTCGGTGACTAATGCAGTTTGAAAAGGTAACAAATTGTGATTGTAGCGTTGTTTATTTAATTCACCTCATCAGAAACTTGAATGTCGTCCATAATGCAGTTGTCGGCGAAAGTTTTAGATGATTGCTAAGGACGTGATAGAAAATCTGTCGATCTTCGTTTTGCAAGTTACCGCCGTTGGATCTGGTCGATTACATCGCTAATGCCATATACCTTACTCTGAAAAGGGGAACATTTTAACATGTTAAATGTTTAGATATCACCTGCAGCGCCTGTGACGTTATTTGATAAAGGATTAGAATATATTGTTGCGCGGAACAGTGAATTTACTACACTCATTTCAAATGTGGAAACATTGAAATGTATTGGATTCCAGAAGTTGAAACCCAATCAGAGTGCTGTTCTCTGGGAATTAATGACAGGCTTTACTGGCAGGAACGGTGTCAGACATGCAACTTTCCACCATTTGAGGATGGAACTGTTTTACAGAGTTAATTGTAGCAGCTCTCTACATGTGCTACACCTACTTTGACAGTATAGAGATTGCTTCACAGGTATGTTTTAATCACCATGATTATTTCCACTATTAGAGTGGCAGCTCTACATACTTTACTGAATGGTTTAGCTATGGCCACGATAAGGCCAGACATAAATTTCGTGTCGTTGTTTTGACCATTATTGTTACGTGTTTAAATAATGGTATATGTTACAGTTTTACCATTCTAAAGTTATTCATTAAGGCTCTCTGGAGTTTGTGAACCAAATGGCCTGCTAGGCGGAAGAAGTTGGGGAAGATGGACCGCCAAAAGTGCATTGAAAGACGGCAAAGCACTTTGCTTATCACAATCAAGAGGCTGGAAGGAAGAGGAAACACCGCTCTCAGCGTGTTCCCCAGACCAAGTGCACAGAAGCAGTTCAGAATGGGAGATTTGCATAGGCCAAAGATGAAGTGGACTGCGTTCCAAATAAATATAAAAGAAGAATTAATTGACCTTGCTGTTAAGACTGCAGGCCATCTATACAGAATGTATACATTATAGGCTATGCATTGATATAGAATTAAATTGGCATGAGAAACGTTTTTCAGTAATAGCTCTAGTGTTTGTTTTTCATTTTTGTAATGACAAAATAATTGGAAGCACTTAAACGATTGAGCAAACAGTTATACATCCTTTAACTGGACATAGATCTGATAAATATAATATTTTTAACGCCTTCCCCTCCAGGAGAAGATTTCTGATTTTTATACTGTCCTGTTTAATCCTAAATAGATTCACTTAGTTGACTTTGTAAAGTACTACCTCAATCCTATGACTTTACGAATTGTATATCACGAATCAATATATAACATGTGGTTTATTTTATGAATCGCACTAAATAAGTGATCATGAATGTGTTCATTTATTTTGAGAGATGGAACTACATTTTGCGACCATTTGTTTGCGGTGAAACACTTTCACTGCTGCTCTATATTGCATGAATGGAAACTAAGCGAATGAGAATGAGTTGGCTATCATTTTGAGGGGTTCAATGATCGTAGTTATGTCAAGTTAGACGGTGCATATTACTATTACTGGGTTATTAAAATCTTCAAGTTATTAATCTTCTCTTCTGAATAAAGAATAGCAGTCGTGTTAAAAACGGGCGTCAATCCAACAAGTAACACATGCTAGCTAGCCAGCTACGGTTGCTAACCTCATAGAAATCAAGGCCGAAATAAACATGGAAACAATACTTGACCTACCAGTCGAAACTAAGATATTTTATGCTGTTCTGGTATTCTCGTGGACGGTGTATCTATGGGAGGCCTACCTTGCTTACAGACAGGTAATGTTAATCGTTTGCTTTTTCGCAACAGCCTTAACACTTCGGTTTGTTGGGTATTGAATTTCACACCTGGCTGCATGCAGCTGACACACTTCAGTTATATTGTTCAATTTATATAGTTTTAATGTGACAATGCTTTTCAGGGGTATATTCATTCAGCCAGACACATTTTTTGTTGAGGAACGTTTTGTTAAACAGTTTTTATAGTGGACAGATTCAATTAGATCCCTTCACGTTTTTTTATTGAACACACCGCGACGTTTGTCAGTGTTTTGTTCTTTTTTTACGAAAACAAAGCTGTCTATGGTGCGGAACATCTTTGTACTGCGTCTTGGGAGATATACATTTTAGTGAATTTAGCAGACGCTTATCCAGAGCAACTTTTGAGTAGTGAGTGCACACTTTTCAAGGGGAAACTAGTTAAAACATTACGATGGTAGGACGTAGAAGAGCTTTCACTACGGTCTCTGGGAGTCGGAGTGGAACGGCCAAGAGACCGAAGATGGGATGGAGTCCTCATGCTGCTCTGTAGATAAGTACCTTGGCCCTGTATATGCGAACTCCACAGAGTGGAGAGGAGGATCTGGTGGTTCTGTGTTGAAGGCAGCAGATAGATTTAGTAGTATGAGAGCAGAGGAGAGAGTCAGCTTGGGCAGTGGAAGTAGCTTCTGTGATACAGCGGAGAGCTGTCTTGGTTAAAATGACCCATCTTCAGGACCTCGCCATTCACTGTCACATGGAAATTGCCTGTTGCATTAGCTGGCTGTGTGCGTAGAAAGATAATTTTGACTGGTGACTCTTCAACCCCACAGCGGAGGACATACAGGTCAACCATGCATGTACCACAAGAGTTGGGGAAGATCATGGACGCAGAAACATTTGAGAAGTCACGCCTTTACAATTTGGACAAGAGCAACTTCAGTTTCTGGTCTGGACTATATTCAGAAACTGAGGGAACGGTGGGTACAACTGAAAAATCTATTGTCATTTTTTTAGGACCTAGGCTACTTTGCTTACTATTACATCTAAGTCATTTACTCATATCCAGAGCAACTCACACTAGTGATTTTATTGATTCTCCATACTTTTACATACTGGGACCCTGTGGGACTCAAGCCCATAACCTTGCTGTTGCTAGTACCATGCCGTTACCAAGCAAGCTGTACAGTGTAGCTGCCTGCCTCTTATTTATCTAATATCTGACAATAGCAACAAACACAGATGGACCCCCCCCCCCAGTGTTTAACACTGCTGTGTTATTCCTTAGATGATCTTGCTTCTTGGTGGTATCCCTTTCCTCTGGCGAGTGGCTGGAACGGTGACTGCACGATTTGGATTAGGCTCAGAGTATGAGGTGCGTTCATTCTCCATGTTAAAATAGTCAGACCCGGATTTCAAAGGTTTTCTTCAATAATTGATTGCCGTTGTCTTTTTTATTTCTTTTAGATCTCCCAGTCTCTTTCGTTTCTGATGCTTGCGACCCTGTTCAGTGCCTTTACTGGCCTTCCTTGGAGTATCTACAATACCTTTGTAATTGAGGAGAAGCACGGCTTCAATCAGCAGGTAAGCTGTGAGTTCTATGGACATCCTTAATATAGAGAGTTTGAACCAAAACCCCTTTTTCACTGGCATTGTTTTAAACACCCACATTATTTACGTTTTTTGTTCTATTCAATGGTCCTCCTTTCAGACACTGGGGTTCTTCCTGAAGGATGCTGTGAAGAAGTTTATTGTGACTCAGTGTATCTTGTTGCCTGTGACCTCACTGCTCCTCTACATCATCAAGATTGGTGGAGACTACTTTTTCATCTATGCCTGGCTCTTTACACTGGTGGTCTCTCTGGTCAGTCACTTCACTGCCTTAATGGAAATAAAACAACAGTTTTTTAGGCTCACAGGATTAAAAAAAAATGTTCATACTTTTTCTTAGGTACTGGTGACCATCTATGCAGACTACATTGCTCCCCTATTTGACAAGTTCACCCCATTGCCAGATGGTGAGCTGAAGGACGAGATAGAAAGCATGTCGAAGTCCATCAGTTTCCCCCTGACTAAGGTTTACGTGGTAGAAGGTAAGGCACAACACGTCAGCCTCCATCACCCAGTTCTTAGGTTTGCCACACAGGGACTGTGAAGTTGCCTTGCTGATTTGTATGGTAATGATGACCTTTAACCTACCCTCCCAGGTTCTAAACGCTCCTCCCACAGTAATGCTTATTTCTACGGCTTCTTCAAGAACAAGCGTATAGTGTTGTTCGACACGCTGCTGGAGGACTACTCCCCCCTCAACCAGGACGGACAGCCAGAGACTGTGCCGTCACAGGAGACTGATGCCTCAGCTGAGACCAAAGCTAAGCCCAAGGTTGGACATACTACTTTACAGGCAGCTGGGTGTCAACAAGCTATACGTGTTAAAATATTGAAATGAACTTCTGACAACAGCTTGATGGCAAACATAATATTTACTAAGCAGCTATTAGTGATAAATATTGTCTTGTAACCATAGTACACTACAACTTTAATTGTATGCCTTTAATTTCTAAGACGGTGTAGTAGAATTTGTAGTCGAGCTTGTATCCATAATTCTTGAAAAGAAAATCTAAAGGAAGGCAGCGTTCTACCTCTCTCCCCAGAACAAGAAGCAAGGCTGCAACAACTCTGAGGTTTTGGCGGTGTTAGGCCATGAACTGGGCCACTGGAAGTTGGGCCACACTGTCAAGAACATTGTCATCAGTCAGGTTTGTCAGGAAATAGCCTTAATATGCATCAGAACATCACAGTGCCAATGTGGCTGCCCACCCCGCATCATCAGCTGGGAGGCGTTGGGTTAAAAGAAGAACTTACAATCACCTCAAAATGTATTTATTTTATTTCATTGTTTTTTTTTATTTCATTGATTTTATTTCAAAATCATTGGGACAACCTTTATGTACAAAATTAAAAAGCTGCTGACCTTTCTGGTGGTGACTGGAGGTCAGTTGAATTTTGTGTGCAATTAGCTAAAATGACGTAATGATTTTACCAACAGGTCGCATCAATGCAGATCCTATGAATGTAGTAGATTGAAATTCTCCTCTGCCTTTGTCCTTGCAGATGAACTCTTTCCTGTGCTTCTTCCTCTTTGCGGTGCTGATTGGACGGAAGGAATTGTTCATGGCATTTGGTTTCTACGAAAGCCAGCCTACGTTGATTGGGTTGATGATTATATTCCAGTTCATCTTCTCGCCATACAATGAGGTGAGTGTCTCATCAACCAGTGGTTGCCAAAGTGAGTTATCAGCAGCAAGAGCGCAGAGGGTAAGGTGAGATGGAAAGGATTGCAACTAAATTATTACATTTAAGAATTGGATACTCAAGAACACAGAATGGTGAGGAAAACTCTCATTGTTTCATTGTCTTCCTAAAACGGCTGACGTTGAGATTTGTTTGTTTGTGTAGAGGATAGATCTGGGGAAGGCTTCACAAAATCTCTTCATAGAGCAGGCTGTCTGGTCAAACTAAGCAACCAGGCAAGAATTTGGTGAATGCGGTGAACAAGAACCCCATCACCAGTAATAGGGCTTCAGAGTTTTATGCAGCCCTCCATCAATCATGCCTTTACGATAGAGTGGCTGGAAGGAATCCCCTCAGTAAAAGGCTTATAATGTTGTTTTATTTTATTATAGATGTATAGAAGTAGTAATGCAGCTGCTACATTTCCCAGAGGAAAACCAAAATGCTCTTCCCTTCTTACCTCCAGGTCCTGTCCTTCTGCTTGACTGTCCTGAGCCGCAGGTTTGAGTTCCAGGCGGACGCCTTTGCGCGGGGCATGGGTCGGGCCTCAGAGCTCTACTCCGCGCTCATCAAGCTCAACAAGGACAACTTGGGCTTCCCGGTGGCTGACTGGCTCTTCTCCATGTGGCACTACTCTCACCCTCCCCTCCTGGAGCGTCTACGGGCCCTGGGAGGGACCAAACAGGACTGATGGGTGCTGAACGGAAAGCCACGCCTCCTTTCTTTCCCGAAGGGGCCTATTATTGGCCCTCTGATGTCAGCTGGGCCCTGTCGTTCTCTCTGTTTTCCTAACTGTGTTTTATTGTATCCTCACCATTAGCTTCCTTTTCTTTGATACATTTGGTTTCAGTTTCAAAAAAGTACCCTAACTTCTTGGTTTCACAAATCTAGTGTGTGACAAGATGTCTGCTAGTTAGTGTAGGTGTAATGGAGTCAAAAACGCACCATAAGCTCACACCAAAGCTACAATTATGTTGTGAATTTGATTTTTTCTTGAGTTCAAGAGGTTGGTATGTTGTAAAGGATGGCAGTCAGATGTGCTAGCAAGTCAGCGATCCTGTTTTCAAGCCTCTGCGTGATCTAGATCCATTGGAAACAGTACTTGCAAAATCATGACAGTATGAAGTCATCCCCTTAAAGGGAGGTTTCACCCAGGACATTCATTTCCTTACCTGGTAAACAGTCTGTACATAAGCTTTGATAGCAATCCATGCTTTGGTCTAAGCTTTGAGCATTTGTTTAGCAATTTTTTTGGTGTCAATTGTAATATTTTCCCACATATACAAATCATCCTAAAGTCTCAGAAATGGAAATTGTTAATGTCAACATTGTCACTGATAGATGATGAGAACCTGCTGTGTAAAATTTGCTAACAGCAGAAAAATATTTTCCAAAAATAATAAGCACTTGTTGCTGGGTAAAATTTGTCAAAGGTTGCTTTTATTTTGGCACTGTTTTTTTGTTTACTCGTCTTATTTGAATTGTTACTCCCCAGAGAATGTGTCATTCCAAATGTTTTCTCATTCCTCAATGTCCCTTACTGGTCCATTGTCCCAGGATTAAATTTGCAAAAATATATCTCCAATTTTCCAGTACGGAGGAGGTATCGCTTGTACAGTTGACTTAGGCTGGTCAACTGGCTCATTCTGCAGCTGTTTTATGGGGATGTGCATTTGAAGACTAGTAATCCAAACGAATCCCACCTTTTCAGATTTTCTGATGAACTATATTTGAGATGGATCATCACTGAAGTTGTATCATGGTTAGATTGTCTGACTTCCCAGGGATTTGCGAATTGTGGTGAAACAGTCTTTTTTTTTAAGTAATGATGAGAAGATTTTTAGGTTAGATTTCATCACATTTATTTTTATAACATTTCTGTTTTCTTAATGCACTTGTTTGTAAACAAGATCCCGACCATTAATGTACTTGTAAATAATTTAGAATTAGAAAAAAGAAACATTCATTTTTGCATATTTTTTGTTTGGAATGTTCTGTAAATGTGTTTCTTCTCTTTTTGTGCCTATGTGTGAGAGGTGTGACGGTAAAGCCAGTTGACAAAGCCTGGGGGCGCTGGGTGGGGGGTACAAGGCTCATCACGTAACTCAAGTGTTTGGTGTGATATAAGGAGGACTTTTTCTTGCAGGACTTGTGAATAAAGTCGCACACAGCACCTGTCTACTTTCCTACTTTTTTCTCACGTTAGCAAAGTTTGGCTGTAGTCATCTTTTAAAAGTAAAATTTTATTCAAATAGTTGTATAGTAGCCACATTATAATTTGACCACATGCATATATTGTAATCAAAGCCATGATTTAGCAGCTACCCTTACCGTAAGGAGTACTGTAGAGGGCAACGCAACTACGTTGAGCGAATGGCGTACACTTCAAGCAGCGTGCATCACGTCGTCAGCTATCTGACCGTACCATAACGAATAGGGGTGGACGCATTTTCACGTTTTCGGTGGATCGTTTATTAAAACAGCATAACTGCTGAAGCCAGCGTGTGACTTCCCATATGGTTATATATTTAGCTGCATGCAAATCATCCTTAATAAAGAAACCAGCTACTCGATCTGCCCGAACTCATTTGTTAAAAATACCCCTCCCATTGTAGATAATGGTTAGGTCCAGGTTTGGTTTATTTTGGTTGACAAGGGCAAATCGTCTGGTGAAACTTGTTTTTTGGGACGACATGGCTGGATTTTTGAGACCTGGCGTCAGGAGTATCTTCACCACGCCGCTGAGGATGGCATCAGACCAGGTAAAAAAAAAAAGATTAGGCTACGTTTCGCGTTCTGTTGCTAATACTGGCTGAGGTTCAAGTGCTATTCAATGGTCTGGTGATGTCACTGTGGCCTTTGAATGATACTAATTCAAATTTTGTTTTTTTGTTATCCATTAAGTAATTGTTACAAAGTAGCGATTTTTTTCACCTGTGTTTTGAATGTTTATCTAGGTTCTGATGCATGTATCAACACATTTAATTATATGGATCTATATTGCTTTTTTAAAGAGAAGTCCAGTTTCTTCAAAGTGAAGATAGAGACCTTAGTTTAATTGTTGCATTTAATTGACAGGGAAATGTCCCTTATCAGTTGTCTTTGAAGTATCTGATGCTGTCGGTTGTTGCAAACAGTTGTTTTTTTCATTGTGTTTAAAGGCATTGTTAGCGTTCTCTGGTCAATTCTGCGGGCCTGTTCAGTCCACATGAAAAGGCGGGCCGTTTTAATTTGGGAAATGATAGTGTGTGACAGATTTGAAACCTGCCTTCAATTAATCGCGATATAATAGGTCTGTGTTACATGTCCAGAACGTGTGAAACTTCAATCTGTGCTATGTCACGTGTCAAATTTTTTTGGACAAACAATTTTACCAGCTTTTGACGTCATACAACCGCCTCTTGTAAAAAAAAAAAAATGTGTACTGCATGCGTTGTGGAAGTCATACATCCTAAAAGTTAGGCGCTACCCAACAACATACCGATCTCATATGTTCCTCATTCGGAACTTACTGTCCTGACCATGTTATTTCCTCCAGCTGGGCGAGTTGGGTAAAGGTGCAGGGAAAGGAGGGGGTGGAGGAGGCACGATCAGAGAAGCAGGAGGAGCCCTCGGAAAAAAACAGGCTGCCGAAGAGGAAATGTACTTCAGGTGAGTTGGGAAGAAACTGCATAGGTGGTAGACGTCTTTGGTTGCCAACTATGGCACATTTAACCAATGAGGCATGAGCGGGTGTGGTATGTGGGCAATAATAATAATAATTATTATTATTTATATTATATATAAGAGGCTTTGTGGCAGTGTGTCAGGCCTGTTTTCATACTCAGGTGTCTTCATGGAACCTCACACTTTCCCATCTCTGTCCACAGACGTAAAGAGCAGGAACAGTTGGCTGCGCTGAAGCAGCACCATGAAGAGGAGATTGACCACCACAAGAAGGAGATTTCGCGGCTGCAGAGCGAGATTGACCGCCACAAGGGAAAAATTAGGAAGCTTAAGCATGATGACTGATGTTTTCACTATTCAAATAAAACTTGGGTTTTTTTCATCGCCAAGCCGTAGTGGTAACCTGCACTTTCTCTCTGGGGAAGATCTGTAGATGTGATTTATTGATCTGTATATGCTTGAGCTTATTAAAAAAGAATATATAAAATGGTTAATCTGTTTTGGTTATTGAATTCAGTTCATGTTAGTGATTATGGTTTGAGATGTGGGATGCCTAAAGGAGTATTGGAGAGTCACTTGAATTTTTCCTGTTTCTTAATGAATCATTTCAGATATTTAACCAAAACCTAATATTGAATGGAGGGAACCTAAGAGAATGTCAGTACAAAACACACAGCAGAATGGTAGTCCGCATTCAGAGATATCAGTACAGAACTGAAGCATGCATATATAGTACATCACCATAATCAGCAGGGACATAGAAGTTGCTTGAACAATAGCTTATACTTATGTGACAGACATTATTTGTTCATATGAAAGAAGCTAATTTTAATTATTTTGCTTCTTTACCAACTCACTAAACTGTTTTAAATGCAGATTTTCATCTAACCACATTCCAAGCTATTTCTATGAAGCAACACATTCTATAAGACAACTATTTACAGAAATTTGAGTCATCGGAAAAAGTTCTGTGACATAGGAAATCGCATATACTTTTATTTGCATTTAGTACAAACCTACTGTTAGTGAGTTTCGTAACAGTTGGAAACAGCTTGTTCAAGATAAGGAGCTGGAGCGTATAGTTCTGTCATGAGCATAAAAACTAAATTTACAATTTCTTAGAGTTACAGATATGAACAATATAGGACCCAACGTTGACCCTGTGAAACTTTGGGGACTACAAATGTTGATTTAATTCCATCAGTTATAATAGCCTTGGTTCTGTTGCAAAGGGAATTTTGTAGCCAGATTAAAATATTCTTGGCCAGGCCTAATGAAGACATCTTTTTAAATTAGTGTGATCTACTGTATCTAACCCTTTTGACAGATTTGACAACAAAAAGCAACACAGCTGAATTTCTCCAAGGCTTTAATAATATTATTTACAACCAGTATAGTTGCTGTAATTGTACAGATCCCAGGACATCAACAACTGTGAAATATGTTCAAAATTGAATTTTCTGATAAAAATGAGCTTAACTGTTTATTTAGCAATGCCACCAGGATTACATGATGAATGACAGTGTTAAAGACACTAGAGCCCTGACCATTATGCAGTGGGAGCAGGAGCAGTTTTCCAAACTTTAGGGCTAACCCCCTAAATTAATGTGAAAAATATGCATTAGACCTCTAGAGATAGTTGGTGCATCCCTAGTAAAGAATTAAGGACCTCTTCAAACGGCAAAATTTGTAGGTTTCTGTGAATCAACTTTTCATTACAGGTTCTGCCTCAACATATCAATTATTTTTGTCTGGCTATTGACTAGGCCATTCAATACTTTAAATATATTACCTTTAAGCCATTCTAATGTCAACTAGTTTGTGTGTTTTGGAATATTGTCTTGTTGCATGACCCAGGTGCACTTCAGATTCAGCTAACCTCACGTATTCGTATTTGTTGCCTTGGTTTTTCCACTGTTATTAGATTACCTGTATTTATATTTCTTTTAATATGTATCATTCGGTGTAACTCATTCACCTCTTCCATTTTCCATTGTACATAATGTCTTTTTAAACGTCTTTGATCTGTTTTTACCGTATTCATGTGTAACAGAGTGTTTTGTCTTGCAATTTTTAATCCACTGACCAGGTTGTCATTGTAAATGAGAATAGGTTCTCAATTGTCTTACTTTGTTAAATTAAGTTAAAAAAAAGTTCTACTTCCTCTGACTTGCTTTGAAACCTGTAACCTGTACTTTCACCTCTGTTTTGTATTCATTTTTATTTGACCATTATTTAACCAGGTAATCAATAAAAACCCGTGATCAATAAAAATATTAGACGTTGAGAAACTAACAATAACTTTAAACCTGCCTGTGTCTGTAATCCTCACCGTGCCTAAGTGTGGCGATGTGAGTTTTAAACGCTGTGTATGAAACGCTGCATCAATTCCACGAAGAAGAAGGAAAGCACTCGTCATTTCCTTAAATTGTGAAGCTCCGCCTAGAAACCCCTGTCTTTTACAGCGGGCCACCCCGTCTGTCTTTCTTTTCGCACATCATGGCGGACCGGTTCAATAAGGTGTGTTACAGCTCAATAACCAACATCACTAAATTTGATGAATATATCTATTTATATATAAACTTTTTTTTCTAGAACTGGAGTTAAGTGTTGTCGTGTTTGAAATGGAGACATGGCTAGATCATTCCTTGTATTTGTCGCATTATTTGACACTACTGTGTTGGCTGCTGTTGCTAAGCTAGTCATGCTTTCCTTTACTCGAGTTTAGTTAGTACTAGTTAGGCTAGCCGTCCTATGCACGTAGTTAGGTTCAAGAACTTATTCAAAATTTATCGTAAATTCTTAAGCAATTTCGAAGAAAAATGCCTGTGGTTGTCATGTTACTTTTCTCAATCACCCTAACTGGCTTAATGTCCACTCGTAAGTCAGTTAACTACATTGCTAAGATTAATTAAAGGCCGCATTTACGCGAAACAACGTACATCTTTAGCCACAGAAGGCTCTGAACGTTCCTGCAATCGAGACGTGGCTCTAAACTGTAGGTAAATGCGTGAGAATGTTCTCGTTACTAGTCAGTGATGTTTTCCACAGTTACGTATTCGAGTTTAATGACCATGAGATTACCGTACATGCACTACCATCTGAGACGTGAATAAAAAGCTACCCCATTGAATCGTTGTACCTTATGTGTTGGCCACTCTTCCCTTATGACTTGTTTTCTTCTTAGGTTCTGCTGCTTGATGGCAGAGGCCATCTGCTTGGTCGTCTTGCTGCTATTGTGGCAAAGCAAGTTCTGCTAGGTGAGCCTTTGGGTCATGAATGTTAATACATTTAAAACTCATGGTGTAACTAATCAATACCACTATTTAATGACATTTGGGCATAGGCACGTCCCACTTCCTACAACTGTCAATGATGCTTTTTTACCTACATTGCTTGAGTAACTACAATGATAACTCAACATTTATCTGAGACAGTGGATATTATACAGCTGGCTGGTGTACTTCATTTGTCACTGTAAGTCATGAACTGTCCTCTTTTCAGGTCACAAGGTGGTTGTAGTGAGATGTGAGGGTATCAACATCTCTGGAAACTTCTATCGTAACAAATGTAAGTTATTTCCACTATATATTTTTGGGTTAATCTTCTGTGTAGCTTTTTTAATTTTGGTAATTCTCACTTTACTTGTCGGTGATGTTTAACACAGTAAATATTTGAGTTTTACGACCATGAAAATACTTTACATGCACTACCATCTGAGACAAAGCAAAATATACTATGTCACTAGTTGTGAATTGTGACTGTGGACATTGCAAAACTATGCCTTTGTTTCACATCTGTGCTTACTGTCAACAGTGAAGTACCTTGCTTTCCTTCGTAAGAGGATGAACACCAACCCCTCTCGTGGACCATACCACTTCAGGGCTCCCAGCAGAATCTTCTGGAGGACTGTAAGGGGTAAGAAGTCTCACCTTAACACACCAACTGCCAAAGACTGGAACTCCCTGCACCTACTTGCCAAGCCAATACGGCCGCCCAACATTCTAAATCTTAAAAATCATCCTGTATCTAAAATCAAATCTCAAACGGTAATTAGTGTTTGTGGATGTCCCTTGTCTTATTGGTCCTGGGCTTGGAGCTAAGCTTGGTCCATATTTGAATATTTTAAACTTTCTGAAGTCTAAATTGTGCGACATGGTTCCAACTTGACTGTGATGAGAACTTATCCTGAAGCTGATCATTTTGATGAGACACTTACGGATCTGATTCCTGAGTTGAGTCAGGGCCACATTACTGGTCCATGGTATAGGGTTTGGAAGTTACGGCTTCATGCCAATTCCTTAATCCAAATTTAAAATTGGCATTGAATTTTAGAGTATTGTATATTCCAGGGTTTCCTGAACTCAGTCTTGTGCCTAAACTAAATGATCCATAATCAACTCTTAGGTTTTAAATCAATCGTAGTACTGTGACAAAAACAAATGGTTTCCACTTGTTTGCACCTGGACCAGGTTTAGGAAACCATGGCCTGTCCCATACATGGTGATTGACTTGCCTAGGAATATCCTAAGTAACCTTGTCTGTTCTCATGGAATTCAACAGGTATGCTCCCTCACAAAACCAAGAGAGGCCAGGCTGCACTGGAAAGACTGAAGGTGTTCGATGGGATCCCCCCTCCTTATGACAAGGTGAGTTTTCCAATCATCCAGCGCAACTATGACAACGTGCTGTCGATGATGCTGCTTTTTCATACTTACATTGTTTGAGTAATTACTTTGAGAATACCAATAAATCTGAGATGCAAATGCGTTCCCCTTCTAATGTACTTTCAGAGGCTTAAGGGGCTAACGTTTCTTTTATTTCAGAGGAAGCGCATGGTTGTACCTGCTGCCCTGAAGATTGTGCGCCTGAAGCCCACTCGCAAGGTAAACCCAGAATCTGCATGAAACTGCTGAGTTTATCAACTCTAGTCTGGTTGTTTGTCTTTGCTGTAGCTCTACCATTGTTATTGCTAGCTGGATATTAATTGAAATGTGTTTTCTAGAGACTTTTTATGTTGTCAGTAATGTTTTCCACAGTAAGCAGTAGAGTTCAATGACCATGAGAACTACATGTTCTCACATCTGAGATGTAAAAGCATCTAAAGAGAATTTGAACCCCAATTATAGCAGCAAGGTATCTTATGACCCGTTACTGACTGGTGGCGTTGTTCATTTACGACAGTTGTTTCATTAACCCCTCTCTGTGCTGTCTGAACCTGCTCTCCCCAGTTTGCCCTTCTTGGGCGGCTTGCCCATGAGGTTGGCTGGAAGTACCAGGCTATCACAGCCACCTTGGAGGAGAAGAGGAAAGGGAAAGCTAACATCCGATACGGCAAGCAAAAGACAGAGATCAAGCTGTCTAAACTGGCAGAGAAGAACGTGGAGAGCAAGATCTCAAAGTACACTGCTGTCCTGAAACAATACGGTGTACTTGTCTGAGCTGGTTTTCTGTGGCCAATAAAGTGAATAAATGTTTATAGAAGGTTTGGGTTGTGTTTCTCATGTATTTTTGTTGGTATGCTTAAATGGCATGAATGTAAGGAATTGTTGCTTGATAAGCAGCTAGAGGTCAACAGTATTGTTTAAACACAATGCATTCAGTTGCATATGAATTGCTAAATGCTGCGTCAATGTAAGAACAGTTGAAGCATTTTTAAACTGACACGAAGTGTAAGATTTTCACAGCAATTCCAGTAGCGTCTTTCCTGTTCGACGCGACGTCCTTGTAAAATGCTGTCGGAAACCCCGTGCAAATACATGCGCTTGACTGGCGGAGTCGAGTTGACTGAGGAAGGGGCGTGAACGAGCACCCGAGCTGTCATTCTCCGCTGTGCAAACCCAAATAAACAAGAGAACCCAATTTCAGAACTCGTTAGTTCACATTTGGCATATTGTGACAACTTAAAAGTTTCCAAATACTGGGCTTTGTGGAGCGGTAAGTGTTTTCTGTCGGGAAGGATTATCTACGAAAGGACTGTTCGCTATTGCGATAACGTTACTGAAGCCTCGTAGGAATAGGCCCTGATTTTGTACATGGTAATGGGGGGGAATCCAAATCAAAATGGCATGGAAATTAAGTTCTGCGTTTTAATTGAGGTTGTATTCTCTAAAATGCTTGTAAACCGGTATTTTTATCGAATTGTGAATTAGGTCGAGGGGGCGGGTCGGCCTGTCTTTTGTATAGAGACGTACCATAACGTAGATACTCTATATTTATCATGCTATTCAAGCTACTGCACCATACCGTTGCTAGCCAGATGTCACATTAAACAATTCACGGCTAGCTATGCCCATAGCTTCTTGTCCCATTTTTCGGTTATCGGTAACGTTTTTGTAACGTCGGTCCTTTTAGCAGTTGTATTTATTGCCCAAACACGATTAGACGCAAATACTAATGTACTGCTAACAAGTATGACGTGAATTATGTATTTAGTTACTTCATAGCTGTAATATTGCGCGCGAAATAGTAGTCAGGTGTATTTCACGTAGACCATGTCTCGAGCTTTACTCCAGTTTCGTTGGCATTGTCCACAATACTTGGTTAGCGGTAGCCACCTTTCATTAACTTTTGCAAATTTGCCAAGCTCATTTTGAACTATTTCCAAATGCACCAAGCTCAACTCATTATTTCCCTGCTGCAGTTTTATTGACTTTTGTACGATGATATTATACCTACGTCAGGTGGTATAACATAGTTTTAGGCCTACTTGATATCTGTTAACACGTTTATATAACGGGGCAGCGAATAGTATTTGACTGATTGTAGAGGTAATAGTGTAATATTATTTTGAGACGTAAATGGGCTTTCGCCATGCGGTTTCTAGTTATATGCACTGATATTTCTTGACTTCCATCATTTGGCCCTCAGGAGAATGGCAGCTGAGGTGAATGGCAGTTCAGCTCTGACTAAGGAGGAAGAAGAGCCCATGGACATAACTGTAACACACACCGAGAACTACCAGACACTCATAGACGCAGGCCTTCCACAAAAAGTGGCAGAGAACCTGGATAATATATTTCAGACTGGTATGTTGTTAGGTCATTTGATGTAAGGCAGCTTTATTAGAAGGACTCATCTGTGAGAAGGTGTCAGAACCCCTCACCCCACCCACCACCACCACCACAAAAAAATCTGACCTTGGCTCTCATTAGGAATGTATGACTTATCAGATGTGTCCTGTAAATAGAAAACCCCACAATCGCCCGCTGTGTTGTCCGTGCATTCCAGGACTAGTGGCCTACGCTGACCTGGACGAGAGGGCGATCGACGCTCTGCGGGAGTTCAATGAGGAGGGCGCCCTGTCAGTCTTACTACAGTTCAAGGAGAGCGACTTGTCACATGTACAGGTGAGTGATCCCGTCCATGGGTGAAGGGCTTCCAGAGAACGGGGGAGTTTATAATACCTAATCAGATCATTTCTGACCACTAAAATACAGTGAAAGAGATTGAATGACAAAGCCGCTGTAGAGTTGAACAGTGGCCTATTCCCTGACTTTCATTTCATTCCTGGGCTTTCATTGACACCTAACTCAAGAAAATATATAACATATGAATATATAGTAATATATACTTTAATGCCGTTTTACTGGTTAGGAGGGGTTATTTAAAATGTTTATGCTTAACTTTCTTTTTGACTGTATTAAAAGCAAAGTTAATGTGTTTGCAATGCGTTTTTGTAATTGAAAAATACAATATATGATAGTATATAATATTCAAAAGGCTACATCTAAAGGTACAAACCCAGATTAAGAAAATATTACGTGATTTAAACAACACTGGTCCTGTCCAGATTGTCACTCTAGTGGTGCAAGATTCTAAAAAAATGATAATAGTGGTTAAAACAAAACTATCGATCTTCTGTCTTTCAGAATAAAAGTGCATTTCTCTGTGGAGTGATGAAGACCTACAGACAGCGAGAGAAGCAAGGAAGTAAAGTTCAAGAGTCCACAAAGGGTCCTGATGAAACTAAGATAAAGGTGAGACTGAAGACATGGTGAACAGATTATTTCCCCATACGTTTTAACACTGTTGGCCATATGGTGTGCAGGTCTCTGAATTCATTTAAGAGTGTCGTTTATACTTTCTAGGCTCTCCTGGAAAGAACAGGTTACACTTTGGATGTCACCACAGGACAGAGAAAGTATGGGGGACCCCCACCTGAGCATGTCTTCTCGGGGGCCCAGCCCGGCATCGGAACAGAGGCAAGAAGCACAATCTCTTTTATATTGGCTGTGGAAGACACTGCCATTTCATGCTGCTTTCAAAGAAGGAGCCGCCCTCCTGCAATCTAATGGAAAAGAGTGATAGAATGGCAGCTGTTGTGAAACTGTTTATATGGTGGCTGAACTTTGGTTTTGGGAAGTTGTAGGTTTGGCCCTTTTACCGGGAAATGTTGCCCGTGACCATATAAAAATGTGACTTGGTTTCGGACAGTTAGCTTGCGCAGGCTGAACTCCGATCTCTACAAAGTTGGTCTTACTTTTGGATAGCCTTTAGCCTAAACCATCCTTAAATTACCCAGTTTACACTCAGTGGCCACTTTATTAGGCTCCCCTTCCTGTGTCGTAAACAGCAAATATAAAGCATGTGATTTAGTTGTTGTTTGACTAAATGTTAGAAGGGGAAGACGCGTGATCTAAAAGACTTTGACTGTGGAGTGGTTGTTGGTGCCAGATGTGGGGGTTCCAGCATCTCAGAAACTGCTGACCTCCTGCTGACCTCCTTCTGACCTCCTCTGTAAAGTTTAGACACTGCAATAAAGTGTCTAGACTTTACAGAGAATGGTGCGATAAATGGATGGAGGCAAACGGGGTCCTTCCCTGACGCTCGATATGTGTATCTAATAAAGTGGCCGGTGAGTGTCAATGGCAAAATGTTAATGTTGCACCATTCACTACTCTCTCCTTAAATGTTTTCTGGAATAGCTGATAACATTTGATGTTATACTGGGTAATTTACTGATCGTCCCAAACCAGACCCACTGGGATGTCCAAAGTCAAGCCAGATATACCGGTGACATTACAAGCGGGCCACATTATGATTACTTCAGTGCTGTCAGCTGTGAGCAAGTGGGCAGGGTTGAAATCCAACACAAGGAAAGGTGTTTCATAAGGGAATTAAGAAGAAATGTTCTGTCGCAGTGAAAATACAAACTAAACTTTTTACGTTTTTGAGATTTATGGTGTATCCATTTTAAGTAATACATCTTAGTTGAGAGTTCACAGTCTTACCTAACCCCGACTGACTGACCCCGGGCAGTACTGGGCCCCATTGAAATGTACTTTGTCGGACTCCCTGGTACCGTCAGTATGCCGGAGCCAAGATAAGAACGCTCTCCTGCCAGATGTTCAAAATGCATCAAACACAACCAAAGTTTCAGTGTCACATCAATGACTGTGTTTTCATTTGACCTACCTAGTAAAATAATGAGTGATTCATTTCATCTTCTTATCTATCTTATGCAGGTATTTGTTGGCAAGATCCCCAGAGACCTATATGAGGACGAGCTTGTCCCTCTCTTTGAGAAAGCCGGGCCTATTTGGGATCTGCGCCTGATGATGGACCCCCTCCTCTCGGGTCAGAACAGAGGATACGCTTTCATCACCTTCTGCAATAAAGAGGCAGCCCTGGAGGCTGTCAAGCTTGTAAGATTCACCTTTCAACCGCCACAGGCATGACCTGGCCAATAACAGTGTTTGCCGTGATGACACTGAAACTTTAACACTGTTTGGTCGCTGTCCCATCTTTTCGGAGTTGTTTGAAGGTTTATCTATGTATGACTTACCAGTCTGGGGCTCCTGTTTTCAGAGCCGTTTTGTTTGTCTTTTTTTCTAGTGTGATAATTATGAAATCCGGTCGGGTAAATACCTTGGTGTCTGCATCTCTGTGGCAAACAATCGTCTGTTTGTGGGGTCAATTCCAAAGAACAAGACAAGAGAAAGCATATTGGAAGATTTCAGCAAAGTCACAGGTTAGATGAAGCTCAGAATACTTTTTGAAATAGTTTTTTTATGCCCTCAATACTTACTTCAGTAAAGTTTTATGTTTCCAACATTGTCTGACAAGTCAAGTATAATTGGATGTACTTGCACATTGATGGTTAGATTGAGCATTTCGACCAGCTATTAAGCTGAGAAACTGATTTGTTTGTTCCTACATACATTCACGAATACCTGGGGACCACACCTGTCTGTCTAGCTGCCTGTCTATCTAGCTGCCTGTCTATCTAGCTGCCTGTCTGTCTAGCTGTCTGTCTGTGTCTAGTCATCTGTCTGTCTGTGTCTAGTCATCTGTCTGTCTGTGTCTAGTCATCTGCCTGTCTGTGTCTAGCTGTCTGTCTGTGTCTAGTCATCTGTCTGTCTGTGTCTAGTCAAAATTGACAACCATTTGGTGATATATCCAAGTCAATTTTATTGTACTTGTTTTATGTAATCAGTGCAGTGAAGGCTTTTCTGTGGATTATTATTAACGTGCACTTCTGTTTCTATCCACCAGAGGGCCTCATGGAGGTTATACTTTATCATCAGCCGGATGACAAGAAGAAGAACCGCGGCTTCTGCTTCTTGGAGTACGAAGACCACAAAACCGCCGCTCAGGCCCGCCGCCGGCTAATGAGTGGCAAGGTCAAGGTGTGGGGGAACCCTGTAACTGTTGAGTGGGCTGACCCAGTTGATGAACCGGACCCAGAGATTATGGCAAAGGTGAGACCCTGAGGTGTCTGAACATGACTACAGAAAACAGGACGTCAAATCACAGATACTTGGGTGTAAGGAACATTTGTAGATTTCCTTAATGTAGAAATATTTAACCTGAGCCAGGGTGTCCGGGGAACCGCTTCCGACGGCTCTTTGTTTGTCTTCCACCAGGTGAAGGTGCTGTTTGTGAGGAACCTGGCCACACCTGTCACGGAGGAACTCCTGGAGAAAACCTTCTCCCAGTTTGGCAAGTTGGAGCGGGTCAAGAAGCTGAAAGACTACGCCTTTGTGCATTTTGAGGACAGAGACGCTGCCGTGAAGGTGAGTCTGCCTGTCTCCAGTGGTTGTGCATGTCGTGAGTCTGTTCATCTTGTAGAGCGTCTCTGGGAAATTCACTCGGGGAAACCCACCACCGTTTAGGCAATGCAAGAAATGAACGGCAAAGAGCTGGAAGGCGAGGAGATAGAGATTGTTCTGGCGAAACCTCCGGACAAGAAGAGGAAAGAGCGGCAGGCCCAGAGGCAGCCAAGCCGGCCGGCTGGGTGAGTAGAGCAAACGGCTGGTCTTATGAACTGTTCACCGGTTCTACACACCCGCCGTTCATCTCCGTCCTCTTGTCCATCTTTGCACTGAAAACCTGTCGCCTGCTCTCGGTTTGCCGTCGCCACAGATACGACGATTACTACTACTATCCCGCCCCACGGATGCCGCCGCCCATGCGCGGGCGTGGGCGGGGCGGCAGAGGGGGCTACTCCTACCCGGCGGACTACTGCGGTTACGAGGACTACTACGACGACTACTACAGCGGCGGCTACGACTACCACGACTACCGAGGCGGCTACGAGGACCCCTACTACAGCGGCTATGACGACCTCTACGCCCCGCGAGGACGGGCGGGCAGGGTGAGTCGGGGAGCCCCGCCCCCGCCCAGAGGGCGAGGAGCGCCGCCCCCCCGTGGCAGAGGCGGCTACGTCCAGAGGGGGGCTCCCATGGGCGTGCCGAGGGGGGGCCGCGGGGGCCGGGGAGGCCCCCCTCAGCAGCAGAGAGGCCGAGGTGTCAGAGGGCCCCGGGGGAACCGCGGGGGGAACATGGGCGGGAAGAGGAAGGCGGACGGTTACAACCAGCCGGACTCCAAGCGCCGGCAGACCAACAACCAGAACTGGGGCTCCCAACCCATCGCCCAGCAACCGCTGCAGCAGGGCGGCGACTACTCTGGTAACTATGGTTACAATAATGACAACCAGGAGTTTTACCAAGATTCTTATGGGCAACAGTGGAAGTAGGCACGATGTGATTGGGCTCTGACGTCAACCTCTGATTGGCTGTGTGTGTACGGCATGTCACCTTTCACCCAAAAGATACCGTTAAAGGAAAACGCAAAACGTGCATAAATTGGCTTCACATTACCCTTTTTTTTTCCATATTTGTTACACTACAGTACCAATACGGAGTGAAAGATGAGTGTACATATAAGCTAAATAATTTGTTATAAATCTTTTTTTTTTTTTTTGCTTTGCTTGTGGCTACTTTGGGACACTTTTGGCTTGAAAAGCAAGACAATTATTTTATTCTTTTTAAAAGTTTAATTTCAATATTTTGGGCGGGGGTTTGTGTTTTTAAAGCTGGCATTTACAGGAAAAGTGGATGGTCATTAAAAACAAAAGAAAAATGAATTGATAAAGCATTTGCAATCATGAGAACCATTCAGTAACTGGCCACCAGTCCCTTGGCCCTTCTACCCATTGGAGTTTTCCCCTTGCAGAGTTCTGGTAGATTCTTACTGCTTGTACATAAAGGCTTTAAAGTGAGAGCTTTATTTTCAGTTTTGTTTTAGATGTGGGGGCGGGGCATAGAGGACAGTTTCAGTTTTTATGTATCGTAACAGTTAAGTTAAAGTTGTATGTTTAGCATTTGTAGAAGTAGACAAACTGTGTTTTTCTAAACGTATTACTACAAATTCAAAACTCTTCTCTCAAATTTACCCTTTTAGATAATGAGTCTGGCAAAATCTTAAAAGCCAAGACAATTTGTTCTTTGATGTGTTTGTATCTATAAAATGTTCTTGTTACATTTCAATAAAACTCAACCATACTTCATTCAATTATCAACAATTTCAAATTCAGTTGTGTCATGGCATATTTTGATCAGACCAATTTTGACCTCCATGTTTGGCCTTGAATGTGAGTGATCAATTAAAAAACAAACGAAATGAAAGACACAAACCAACTACTGAGATCAAGTAGTTCTTTCACTGATGTTTTGCTATAGTTTCGGGCATCTTTACACCAAACAACGTAAGTTGAGTGACATCAAAGCATTTACACCAAACACCTGGCAGTTCACGCAAATCCAATCCTTCCGTGCCCCCCCTTTCATTACCCAGCAATACAAATTTTTCACAGCATTTTCTTTTTATAATTTCTTTTTAAAATGTATTCATTTTGATTTCTCACATAGTTATTCTCCCGTTTACTTGAAACTTGTTAGTTTTATTTAGTGTTTTGTTTGTTTAAGTTTCTCCTTTTATTCCGAACTACCCCAGGTGAAGACGCGAGAACCGCAGCAGTTGAGTGAGTGAGGAACACATCTGTTCTCTGCTGTGTTCTTCCCCAAAGAAGGGTGAGCCTGGTTTACCTCTTCACCGCTAAACTGGTGTTGCTCTCCTCTGCTGAGGGGCCCCAGACCACTTCAGTTGTTTTAAACTGGCGCTGCTCTCCTCTGCTGAGGGGCCCCAGACCAATTCAGTTGTTTTAAACTGGCGCTGCTCTCCTCTGCTGAGGGGCCCCAGACCACTTCAGTTGTTTTGCTCAGTAAAACGATGCACTAGTTCAATGACATCCGCCAATCTGATGGGAACTTGTGTTAAAAGTTTCTATATTTGTTCTCTGTTAAATTATGGCACCGCCAAATAAGAACTTCTGCGTAATACTTAGAGGAGTACGCGTGAACGCAGATAATGCAACAGTGTGTTTTCTGAGCAAAACATGGGAGAAGAGCTCTCCTTGTCTGAGGACATTCTGAAAGCTTCCCTGAACTAGCACTGTGTTCCCGCGGACCAGAACATAACTGACAGTACCGTTCATGCAGATTAGGTTTCAACTGTTGTTGAAAGTTGAACTTCACCGCCATCCCGAGTAATAGACATTAAAGAGGGCAGACGCAAAAAAGACGAGCCCTTGTTTACATGTAATGGCTGCTTCAGCCTGTTTGAATCAACCTGGAAGCAGTGAATTAAAGACAAATGTTTAACTGCGACCTGCACTCAGGGAATGTGTTGTGTCCAAAACGCTCATGTCTAAATTTGGAAACCAATGGGGCTTTGAGGACAGCGATGAGTGTTTTCCTGCTCACCATTGCGAATATTGAAGAGTAATGCAATTGGAATCTTACGTCTGCTGAACATTGCGGAAGGACCACGTGATTGGCTAGTCTGTTTGTACAGGCTGACGGGATTGGCTAGTCTGTTTGTACAGGCTGATGGGATGCGGTTGCCCCATTAAAAGGATCTTTGGAAGTGCAGATGGAGTTCATGATCACCAATCATTGCCTCTATTCTGGCATCCTATCTAGGGTGTAGCCAGATGAACATCCCAAATCTGTTCTGTTTAATGGGAACAGGTGTCTGTTTGGAGTTGAACCAGCAACCTCGTCAGTCTTCAGTCTTTAAAACCCTCAGACATGTTGCTTTCTTCATTAGATGTTGTCTTCTGGACCATGTGTGCAAGCTGACCAATATCCCGTTTCCCCTATGATAGATGATTAGGCTTAGAGTCTCATGCTAATCTAGATGGACAGAATAAAGCCTCTAGTTTGATACTCTTGTGTTATAGGCAAAAATATATATTATTTAGAACTGGACTGGTGTCTAGTGTTTTATTGTTTTTTTTTTAGGGGAAGTTTAGTGAAAAATTATATTTAATGTGTTGGTATTTTTGATACAATGAGTGGTTTCTCTTTCTACAGTCGATGTTTGACTTTTATCAAAGACAAATATGGCTAAATAACCGTTGTACATTAATAATTTAGCCTTGAATATACAAAAAGAAAATGTATTACACATGATCACTTATTGCTCAGTCTATATTTAAGTCCCCCGGCTACTGGCTGCCTCTTAATTGCCATTGTAACAATCATGTTTATTCCTAATGAAGACTCATATAAATTAGCTAAGTGTCTCATCCTAAACACCTTGGAGTAAATCTCTTTTGTGTTGCTGTATGTTTCCAGTGTGAGACAGTAAATCTGACATCTATTTATTTTTGACATCTGCATCTGCTCGCAGTTCCTGAGTCACATCTCGGAAGGAGCTCTGAATTGTAATTCATGTAATTCTGGCCTTTAGCGCCTCCTTCCTTCCACATGTGGTTTTGTTTTCACTTTGCCCCCATGCGTATCTCTGCAACACATTTTATGACCCAAGTAATGGCCCTTGCACACATTTTCCCAGGCGTCTTTATGTCCAATTTAAATGTGTATCGATCTACATGTTACAAACACTTCAAATGCCGTGCAACTGTGATGTTACATTCTGCGTGTTGTCTTGTTGATGATTTGTGATGTGACTATGAAGGTGAAGGCCCTTGGAAATCCATCAAAGTTTGACTCAAAAAATAACCCTTGTCTTTGAATGACAATGTCACTATTGTGCTTGAAAATAGAAAACACTGGGTAACATCACATACAGAACATGTATTTATATTGAATTTGCATTTTGGAATTTGAACCAAATGATCAGCGGACCAGAAGCCAAATAATAATGTATCATTTCCAGGCTACAAACAGTTCAACCACCAAACTGTTAAAGCACTACGCCCAACTTTACAAAATTTGCTACCCGAAATCGTTTTGCCTGTTCCCTGTGATTTAAAAAACAAAGAAGGAATCAAGGAATATCAGATGACTTCCAGGAGGAGTAATGTAAGTACTCTCTTATTGTATTTTAACCCCTTGCTTTTGTCACCTGGCTTATCTATCAGGGTCTGTTCGAGGTGGCTCTGACCCAATCTTGTCACGATGTGGACTTGCTAGGTGGGGCTTTGCATTCTGAGGCTGCGTGAGGACTAAAGGGTAAGTTTAGGACGTTTCCTTCCCAACCATTGTTCTTTTTCACTGTCTTTCTCTTGTCCTGCTTTAGGTTCTAGCTAATCCCTATTGGGATTGAGACGCCGAAAGCGAACCTCTTGTTTCCGGGTGAGTTAAGGTAAGAGAAAAGTGCTGCGTTCCTTCTACACAGTAAAAGATAAGTTTGGAGTTGGTAGAAAGTTTGAGTTTGCAGGAGAAAGAATAAGATCCAGAGTGGCAAAACAGCTAATTCTGTTATGTTCATTGTTGACATTTAGAAACCTTCACTAAAACAGAAAATGTTCTGCCTTTTGCAAATGCAGTGCATTGTAAAGATCCGCTCAAAAGCTGCTCTTTAGATAACCAGTGCGTTAGAAGTGAAAATAACCTGTCTTAGGCCTTTGCTTGTCCTCCGACTTTGCCTAGTGGTAATTGTGACTGCCGGTCGCACAGTGACTTACCATTAATTAACAGAAACACATTTGGCATATCCAGACTTCCACATGTACAAGCCAAAAATGTGCACATTTAGAACATCAATATTTTTAGTCTATTAAATCCTGCCTAAAATGAATATTTATTTTAGGCAAGTCTCATGAAATAATATATTAAGATTCATGTATTTCGGAAGAACAGAACTGAAAATGACTGTCAGGCGTATGCCCACAGAGCTGTTATTCTGTGTTAAAACATAATGAGACGTGTTCATTGAAAACAGGACCTGTGCGCCTGAATATTAGCTTTTAGTGAACGTTCGCTGTAAGACAAATTTCAACATGTCGTAGAAAAATAAATATATAGTTTGGATTATGCAGCCCTCTAATTAAAGGCATGTGCTTTGTTCTTGTTTGCCGTTTTCTCATCAAGTGATATTATTCTCACCCATTGGCAGAGACAGGGGGAAAATAAAAATCATTCATATGAGCTTGAATAGCGAGGCTGCTTTCCTGTGGGGGCTTTTCCATTCATGTCCATCACTCAGTGTTATCACTTGACAAATAGGCCTATACCAGCTGCAGTCATCCAAACTCTGCTTTCACCCAGGGTTCCATTTAAAAACGTTTTAACTTATAAGAGAAATTTCACTCACCAGCCACCTGCGTTCTCCCAACAGGCCATCATTTGTTTAAGCTCTGTATGTGCAAGCTTCCCAGCAACCTGTTAAAGACTGGACACCTACCACGACATCCAAGACCAAATAAAACTTATTTTGGAAGATCAGCAACTTGTTCCCCAATAAATATTTCACTAACATCCCCTCTCTCTGCCCAACACAGAAAAAGCAATAAAAGAGGAATAGAAGAACGCATGGCGATGAGACATTCTGCACCCTGAAATAATGTCAGCCTATTCATTACTAATATATACAGAGGCCCTCGGCATAGGTCTACATTCTCTGCCAGCCTCATGGATCGATTGTTTGGAGCATAGCCAGTCCATACAGTATGAATAATACAGACACTCTGAGGGAATTACTAAAATTGGATTTTATTTTACATTTTACAGTATGTACAGCACCCTCTGGAATTATTGACACCTTAGGTAATAATGAACAGAAAAGGCTGTGAGATATTGTAATTCCTTTTTATCAGCTTGATCTTGAACACTACAAAAATACATGAATCCTATAATTGAGTGAAATTTAAAAAAATATATATTTTAAAAAAATAAATGAAATGATCATAAATAAGTATTTATTTTATTCAAAAATATATGTGCTTTGGTTTGTAATTTGTGCACCCATGCCTTGCTAACATAACAGCTCCGAGTTGTGTCCTATAATGTTTTCTGAGGTGGGAATGGATTTGAGACCATTCCATCTTACAGAGGATCCAGATTCGTCATGGACACTCCTCATGCAGACTCATCTTGAGCTCACCCAACAGGTTTTCCATGGGATTTAAATCAGGGGACTGATGGCCATTGCTTCATCCTTTGTTCTGTGCTTTGAATTTGTTGTCCTGTTGGAAGATCAAACCCAGTGTTCCACAGTCCGAGGCAGACAGGTTTTGGTCTAAAATCTCCTGGTAATTGATGGAGTCCATGTTGCCATGTGTCCAAACAAGGTTCCCAAGTCCTTTGGAAGTAAAACAGCCCTGTTTTAGGTTATTTTCTACATGACCGTGGCTCTTTTTACTCTAAACCCACCTCCTGGTGTTTGCTGCCAAAAAGCTAAATGTTAGTCTCAGCAGACCATATAATCTTGTTTCAAAGTACCGGTGACATTTACCATCCAGACGCTTACGTTTGTGGTTTGGTGACAGCAGATGCTTTCTTCTGGCAACTCTTCCAAATAACTTCTTATTATGAAGGTGAACACTTATATTTTTGGTCACTGGACCTCTCTCACTGTGTGTGGTGGGCGATTACACATCCATCCTGGTCCAGGCGGGATCATCTCAGCTACAGTTGTTTTAGACTTCTTAATTATTGCCCCGTTACTGGAGAGGGGCATTTTCAGGTGTGTCGCTATGTTTTTATAGCCTTTGCCTGATTTGTGAATGTCAACAACCTTTTGTCTCATTTCGTTTGTATGTTCTCTGGCCTGTCACATGTTGATGTAGTGAAACGGGATGTTGTGGATGACCACTTCAGACTTCCCAAAGACTCAGATAAACTTTAAAAAGTAAAATTTTAATTGGAATTTACATCAATTAGATTTTGTTCAATAACATTTTTTATTATCCATCCCTCCAGTAGAGTTCCTGAGACTAATAGAATTTATGCCAAGGTGCATTGAAGCTGTTCTGGTGGTTCGGGGCCCAACACCTTACTGAGACACTTTATGTTGGTTCTTTTTGTATCTTTGTTGACAATATGACAGCCGTTATATCTATGCTATTGTGTCTACGAATTCAGGCAATCGCAAGCCACCTTTGGTTGGTGCCACAGTGATCAGCTTTAACAACCTGTGCTTTAGAAATTACTACGGTTGATACTTGCATGGTTTGCTTGAATCTAGTTGCATTCATAAAAGGTTTGTTGACATGGATTAGGAAAGTAAGCCCTGCTTGAAGCAGATCCAAAACCGTGGCGGAACAGAAGCCTAACGCTGCAGAGACTGGTTCACATTGTTTCCTGTATAATGCTATGTTTAATGAATCGCTACTTCATTATGTTCGTTTTCCCCATGCAACATTTTACTTCATCACATATTCTTTGTCAGAGGTGCACAGTTTTTTATTCTGCAAACCGGATTGAACTACACAAAGACAGTCGTTTTTTCAATCACTTTTCACCTTTCTTCTACTGATACTTGCCAAATTTAAATCCTTTGAGAAATCTGTTGAAAGTACCATTTGAGAGTAGTGTTTTAGCAGTGTAAGTCATTTTACAAATAAAAAATGTTTGATTTTATTCTGGAGTGTGTAATTTTGGTCTGTTCTTGTTTTGGGTATCTCATGGGGATTTCATACTCGCTAGACTCCCATTGTTTTAGGGATTTTAACTGTTTGGCATTGTTTTACAATGTCCTGGTATTTGGTGCTCTTACAATGACTAGGTCGGATTATAATGTGAGTAAATTTTGCCAAATATCTACATGGGTACTTACAGGATTTTTATTTTCTGTTTATTACATCCAGGGACACATGGTTATTAACACGTCTAAATTCGCTATATAAAAATGTAAAGCCTATTAATTAAAGAAGCAGTGCAGTTAACATACACATTTTCTGTGCTTTACATTTTAAACTATCTACACAAGATATAAATAATACTGATGTGGTGATCAGTTTGGGACTTGCCTTTAGCGAAGAAAGGCCATACCGTTCTGGTTCTTATTGCGCTGCTTGTTCAGCGAGGTACAGTAGTCTAGACCAGAATGATAATGCACCGAATAAAGACACTCTACCTTGATTGAGCCCACATTTGCCCAAGCCGCCAAAATGAATCGCTAAAACGGCGAGGCAAGGTAACGGCAAGGTGATTTGATGTACCCCAGCCAACCCAGACGGTGTTGGCCAAACTGCAATCCTGGTCTAACCCACGAGAAAGATTTGAACCCTGGGCTTGCAAAAGCTAACGGTCAAGCAGTAACTACCGCTCTGCCATTCAGAGGCTTCCGACCTGAAAACGTTCATAGAAAAACTGCTAGACTAGAGTTTTAAAATCCAGTCGCTTGAGTTGACACCTTTGAAAACTAAAAATATCAAAGAAGTTGAACCATGTCACAATCAAGTTGCCTAATTTTGAGAAATGTTGCTGTCTGAAGCTGAATTATTTTCTAACTCTGAATACGTTTCTATTTACTACCACTTGAGGGCAGAGGAGCTCTAGAAACCTAGAGCTCTAAAGTCCAAGAGCTCCTAAACAATTTTTATAGTATTGTCATACCTCACAGTTAGGAAGAAATACCACCGTTTAGAAAAACAATAAACGCTTCTTAAATGTAGGAGTGGCTCCCTGGAAGAAAGGGAGATGTAGAACCAGGATTAGTGGGCCATTTTATTGCTCTCTCAAGTGGTTTCTTTGTAAGAGTAAGCATTAAACTCACTGCCAAATGCTTTGTTTTATGAGGATATTAATAATTGTTGTTACCATCTCAGCGCACCAGTAATGAACTCCTCATTTGTTAACAGTCTCCGTGCTTAGCCACCGTGCTATTTGCAGAACCACTCCCTTTTCAACCAACCATAATAATGAGACCACAATCTGTCACTGCATCTGTGCCCGTCTGCCCCCCCCCCAAGCTCTTTGCTGGCCTTGTGAAACACTCCACTGCCTTCTACTCCATGACCCACATCAATATGAGAATTACGAGAATCTGTCTGACTCACCTGTGCTCGGTTTGTAGTCCGTTACCTCTTTACCTGACATGGTACAGTTTGCATATCTATGGGCAAGTACATCGAAATGACTGAGACATGGGTGAAACTTTCTTCTGAATTTGTTGTGATGATGCATTATTAAACATTCTTTTACCTTCAAATGAATTATGGGGATATTTAATGGATAAAGACAATCATGTAGATAAAACCCGACCAGAAACCCCCCCAACTACATTTACAAATACCCAGATTTGTACTTGTTGTAATGATGCTGTTAGAGGCAGACATCACTGAGGAACAGCACAGACTAAATCTACATGCAGTGGGTGGGTGGTGAACGCACTGGATCAGATAATGGGATATCAGCGGTGAGTACATCCTTTACATTAATTTACTGGGGATGTACAGATTTTCAGTCCCAGCATAAGATTTAAGGAGATGAGCAGAGGTTTGGGTGCAAAATAGAGCAGCTGTTAGGTTTGACGGTTGAGCATAGTCTGTTGAGCATAGTCTTGGGAGTCGGTGGGGTCTATGGGATGGATTGCAGGAGGCCACAGCAGAGTCTAGGGAATTTAACTTTTCAAGGACGGGGTTTGAGGTAACGTGTTGCCCTCCACCTGCTGGAAGATCATTTCTGGGACAGCGGGGACTGGGTTGGGGGGTCGGGTTTGGGAGAGCTGGGTTGGGAGGTGTTGGGTTGGGAGGGATCGGGTTGGGAGGGATCGGGTTGGGAGGGATCGGGTTGGGAGGGATCGGGTTGAGAGGGATCTGGTTGAGAGGGATCTGGTTGGGAGGGATCTGGTTGAGAGAGGTCGGGTTGGGAGAGGATGGGATCGGAGGGGGTCGGCTGCTTTCAGATCCGGCGATGCCGAGGCCTACAGCTCGTCCAGGGCCAGCCTGAAAAGGGGCATCAAGATGGCTAAGAATGACCACGAACTCCAGATGGAGCAGCACTTCAGCAACAACTTCGAACCCCAACGCATGTGGCAGGGCATCCAAGCCATCACTGACTACCGGCCAAAGAACCCCACCCCCACAGCCAGCGACGTCTCCTTCACCGACGAGTTAAACAGGTTCTACGCCCACTTCGACAGGGACAACAAAGATCCAGCCATTAAAACTGAACTCCCCCCAGATGACCCCCCCCCAGACTATCCACTACAGATGTGTCGTCTGTACTGAGCAGGGTGAATACACGCAAGGCTGCTGGTCCTGATGGCGTCCCTGGTCGTGTCTCAGAGCGTGTACTGGGCAGCTGGCTGAGGTCTTTACCGACATTTTCAACCTGTCACTGGCCCAGGCGGTTGTCCCAACATGCTTCAAGACCGCAACCATTGTGCCGAAGCAGTCAACTGCATCTAGCCTGAATGACTTCCCACCTGTCGCACACAGCCCAAAATCATGAAGTGCTTCGAAAGACTAGTTCTGGCCCACCTTAAGTCCTGCCTCCCCCAACACTGGATCCCTACCAGTTTGCCTACCGGTCGAACAGGTCTACAGAGGACGCCATCTCCACAGATTTACACTCTGCCCTGACCCACCTGGACAAAACCAACACCTATGTGAGAATGCTATTCTTTTACTAGACTTTAGCTCAGCATTCAATACGGTCATCCCCTCTAGGCTGGTCAACAAACTCCATGACCTGTGGATCAGCCCCTCTCTCTGCAACTGGACTTTGGACTTCCTAACCAACAGACCCCAGTCTGTCAGGTTAGATAACTTCATCTCCTCCACCCTGATCCTGAACACTGGTGTTCCACAAGGCTGTGTGCTGAGCCCCCTCCTGTACTCCCTCTTCACCCACGACTGCGTTCCTATACACAGTTCCAACACCATCGTCAAGTTCGCAGACAACACCACGGTGGTAGGCCTGATCAGTGACAATGTAGAATCAGCCTACAGGGAGGAGGTTGAGTGCCTGGCGGCATGGTGTGCTGACAACAACTTGGCCCTCAACGCAAAGAAAGCCAAGGAACTCATTGTGGATTACAGGAAGTCTAAACGCTACAGTCATGCCCCAGTTCTCATCGATGGCACTGAGGTGGAGCATGTGTCCAGCTGTAAAATTCCTGGGTGTCCACATCTCCGAGGACCTCTCCTGGACCCTCAACACCTTCTGCCCTCCTCTATTTGCCTTAATTGCACATTTAGTATTGCCATTTGTACTGCATTTGCCTTCATTGCACATCTATACATTCCACTTGCAATATACATACAGTGGATATAAAAAGTCTACACACCCCTGTTAAAATGCCAGGTTCTTGTGATGTAAAAGAATGAGACAACGATAAATCATGTCAGAACCTTTTCCACCTTTAATGTGACCTATAATGTGAACAATTCAATTGAAAAACAAACCAAAATTTTGAGGGGGAAAATAAAAAACTCACAATAACCTTCGTTGCATAAGTGTGCACACCCTTAAACTAATACTTTGTTGAAGCACCTTTTGATTTTTTTACAGCACTCAGTCTTTTTGGGTAGGAGTCTATTAGCATGGCACATCTTGACGTGGCAATATTTGCCCACTCTTCTCTGCAAAAGCGCTCCAAATCTGTCAGATTGCGAGGACATCTCCTGTGTACAGCCCTCTTCAGATCACCCCACAGATGTTCAATTGGATTCAGGTCTTGGCTCTGGCTGGGCCATTCCAAAACGTTTATCTTCTTCTGGTGAAGCCATGCTTTTGTGGATTTGGATGTGTGCTTTGTCCCTTGGTTCTACACCCAAACAGAGTTGGAGTGACGACTTGATTGTTAAACTGGAGTTGGCCAAGTGTATGTTGAAAATCTGAATTCACTTCCAATGTCTAATTTTTCCAAATCTCATTTGAACATAAAATATTTTGCACAAAGAACCAGTTAAAATGTAACCACCCCCTTTCAGCCATAAGCAAATCCTTCTGTCTTAATTAACATGCTTAAATTCCACCATTTAGCTCTCTTGGCTTGTGTTTAGATCTGTGACATTGACAAGAGCCTAGAGGTCTTCACACCAACAGAAATCACAGGAGGATCTGAGTCACTGCTTCAGTGAATTAAAGAGGAACATAGCGTAAAAGTGTTAATCTGATTATGGACAGGATTGTGTCGGCATTGGTTTCAGTAATTAACTGTTTTAATTTCAAGTTGCTCCAACTGAATTATGAATTCCCGTTTTCAAATATTTTAATTGAACACTCAAGCCGATTTCCTTTTTCAGTCACTGAAAATACAAACAGGCGAAACAGATTGTGACAGGGTATTTCCATCCATGTCGGATAGACCTTTTGGAAATTACAGCATGTTTTAAACATATATTCAGATATAATTTCACATCCAATGTGCTGGAATACAGAGCCCAAAAAAATGCATCACTGTCAAAAAGGATCTGCAGTTTACTATAAAAGACCATCAGCATTGATTACAGATATAAATGTATCCCAAGTTATCACTGCAATCTGCTAGAAATATCAGTGCTTATAGTTACCCATGTTGCCAACATTGCGTCTGTTGAGGGTTGTTTGTCAGATTGAAATGCATCATTCAGATTTATGTATGAATGTAGGGATATTCGGGTACAAGTAAAGCAATTGCGGGAAGAAAGCCTTTGTAATGATATTAACTCTTCCCAGTGGGGATACCAGGAGGGGTCTCCAAAATGTCATGTTTGTAATGATATTAACTCTTCCCAGTGGGGATATCAGGAGGGGTCTCCAAAATGTCATGTTTGTAATGATATTAACTCTTCCCAGTGGGGATACCAGGAGGGGTCTTCAAAATGTCATGTTTGAAATGATATTAACTCCTCCCAGTGGGGATACCAGGAGGGGTCTCCAAAATGTCATGTTTGAAATGATATTAACTCCTCCCAGTGGGGATACCAGGAGGGGTCTCCAAAATGTCATGTTTGTAATGATATTAACTCTTCCCAGTGGGGATATCAGGAGGGGTCTCCAAAATGTCATGTTTGTAATGATATTAACTCTTCCCAGTGGGGATATCAGGAGGGGTCTCCAAAATGTCATGTTTGTAATGATATTAACTCTTCCCAGTGGGGATACCAGGAGGGGTCTCCAAAATGTCATGTTTGAAATGATATTAACGCTTCCCAGTGGGGATACCAGGAGGGGTCTCCAAAAATGTCATGTTTGAAATGATATTAACTTTTCCCAGTGGGGATACCAGGAGGGGTCTCCAAAATGTCATGTTTGAAATGATATTAACTCTACCCAGTGGGGATATCAGGAGGGGTCTCCAAAATGTCATGTTCGATGTGATTTTTTTCATCAGAGGTGGGAAGATCATATTGTTTTGAAACTTCAATCCACAGCAAATTTGTCTTAAATGGGCGATGTTCTGACCAACAGGGGTTTTGCATCCATATCAGCATAAGCACATTTATGTTCAAATTGATCTATTTCCAGAGAAGGTACCAAAGAATTGACCAGGTCAGGTATAACTGTTACTATATTGGGGTTCAGTAACATAGTAGGGGAGAATCTAATCTGCCCGCTTATCTTTATAATTAAAGCCTGTGTAGGATTGTGTGTGCGTCAGCATTCAAAGCAGAGAGAAATTGACAAATCTCAGCAGACGAAATCTGCCTGAAGAGGGGAACCGTGTCAATGAGAAAACAGATTTGGAAATTGCCCTAATCAAGATTTGTTTTTAGATGGGTCTCTTGTAGAGCTCTCTATCAAACCAAAGGGCCCTACTTTAAAAATATAAAAAACATGGAGTGCATGAGATTCTCTAGAATAAATTATTATTGTCTACAAAATAACAGCCTTCCTCCTCCTGGAGTTAAGAGTTGGGTCAGTACATCCCACATAACAATGCTGGAGGGATTCTGTAAAAGTGAGTAACATAAAAAACATTTCACTTCTTGCTGCTTTACTATTCCTGCTAGATCTCAGACTTTGTGGATGGCACAGAAAATTAACAATGTTTGAATATGTAACGGGTGTGAAATGTTTAGTCATTTAGGGCTGCGTTCGGCACAGATAGCATTTCATCATACGCGTCTCTCGCTCTTAGACCCTGAAGTAGTTATTTCCCTCGCACAGCAAAAACTGCGGCTTTTTGTGGTTTAGGTTGTCATTGCGTTCTGAGGTTCGCTGGTTTGAGCCCGTCTTTAGGTGGTCGGAGCAAAACGGTTACATTGGTGCTGTGATCCAGATTCCACTTTTGGGTTCTTCCTAACTGCTGGGGTTGCAGCGGAGAAGGTCAAAGTGCGACGAGTGTAGCGGATATGAAATGGCTAATTAGTTAGCATTGTGGTTGGCGCACAAAGCATTTCAGTTGGTTACTTCACACTCTGAGACCTTGAAATAGTTGTTTCCCTTGCGTAGCCAGGGCTGTGGCTTTGGTGAGACGAAGGTAACAGCGCTTTGTGGGTTTGAGTTCACATTGTGCTCAGAGGTTTGCTGGTTTGAGCCTTGCATGGGGTAGTCAAAGCAAAACGCTCAGAAATGTTTGTACTGCCAAATAATACACAATCAACTTCAGAGAAATCAAATATTAGAAGCAAATCTGTGTATCATTTCTGAGATTTAAAGCCATTCTTGTTGAGTTTATACTCAAATCTAAAAATTGTAGATAATCTTCAAATGAACCCTTATCTGGGATTATACATTAGGGTTGATTAAATTCTACTGCATGGGATTGATCAAAAATTAACCTCTCCAATAAATGTGTCAGTTATGTAAAACCAGTACAAGAATTTCTTACATATTTCAATTGTCCTTCAAAGCCAGGTGTTAAAGATTTATATTCCCATGTCTTTGAATCCATATCCCGTAGCTTAAATAGCAGGGCAAAGTTCTAGCATTTTAAAGACACCTGACCACATGGCGTAGAGGTAGAAAGGGACGTGCGGGAGGTGGGACTTGCAAGGTCTCAAGCTTCTAAAATAGAACCAAGTTCTAATTTAACTACTGGCAACGCAGACGCTTGTTGACGCAGGCCAGCACACTGTAACTATTCCCCTTCATTACAGAAGGAATGCCTTGCAATGAACAATGCCATTAAAAAATCACCAACATGAAATTTGTTTTAGTAATAATACACACCAAGTCAAGGACCCGCCCCGTGATCTGATACATTCTTGCCAAGGTGTCGAGCTGTTCTAAATTGAATCACATTTTTAACAACATTCTTTGAGGTTACAGAGCTTGAATTTTGTATGTAGAAGCCAAGAGGTGTTCCAATAGTAACCTCTAATGTATTGTATTACTATGGTAATTACTATGGTACTATGGTAATGACAGTTGTTTCGGAGATAGTTTCCAACTTTTTCTGAGGTGTGACAGAAATGTAATCAGACAGTTTCGAAGGTACATGCAGAGTTTTATCATGTAACATCACCGACAATACAGTCGCTACAGCAACAACCTGGGAGCAAATTAAGCCTAACTGCCTTGGTCAGGGACAGAAAAACATATTCCATCTAGCAAGATTTTGGTTACTGGTCAGATGCTCTAACTATTGTATCTGCGGGATGGGTGCTGGGGACGCGGTACAAACAGCCCTTCTGACTGATTCTTTTTGGCACGTTCAGCAGTAAGATATTCATGCTACCAATTTGCTTCCATCGCCAGTCACAGTTGTGTAACAGCAGCTTTTTGAATTCCCCGGGTCCAATTAAAAAAATGTAAGATAAAATTATGTGGTTGTTTGGCGAGGCGACATTAACACAGCTGGAACAGTGTTAAGAAACAAGCGCAGCGCGAGCTGATGTTTTCACAGTCCAAAATAGTAGTTTTTGGTCCCATGGCAGATGCTCTTTGCTCTCGTCAGAGTGCTAAACAGAGAGGTATCAGGCATTACAACCTAGTGTTTACTGCTATCGATCAAAAGCTAAATACATGTAACCGTGGAGGGACCTGCAGGGGCCTGCACATTTGCTTAATATAATATATACGTACATTTTCTACTTTCCAGCGACAATAGTTTATTAGGGTGATAATGTTTGTGATTGCTGAAATTTAACTGCCAAGATTCTTTTACGATTTAAAAAAAATTGGCTCCACAAATGGAGGTCCTCAAGATCGTTTCATAGTGATTTGGTGGTCTCTGAAACAGCTATGCTAGGCCTGGGGGATTGATCCTTATCTTCTGTGTACCCTTTACTGGTCTGGAGAAATCAATATGGATGATTTCAATAGATGGCAGAGGTGTCTTCTGTCAGGGGATGCTTTAGTAATGAACAAGCATGTGGAGACTCATGTGGTATTTTAGAGAGGTGTTTAAGATTTAAGAAATAAACTTAACATTCCAGTGGGTAAGGCGTTTTGGCACACTCATTCAAAGCAACCAAAAATAAGGATGTGTAACCTTTGACCCTGCCAGAAACATGAAGAGTTGTGTAAGCTCTCTGAGCGAATGCCTTGGGCTATGCATTATCCCTGTCAGTGGGCTTATACAGTCTCGTGACCACAAGGGCAAATGGTTTTTTCCCATCCCCATATACATCTTTTTGCTCCTTCCCTTAAAAGCCATTCTGCTTTTTCTACTCTGCTCCTCCAGCCCAGAAGTAATATGTGTTAGCATGTGTGAGGGCAAGCTAACTCACCTTACCTCAGTTAGTTTTGCAGGCTCCCTACCTGCATTGCGTTGCTGTTAAAGCGCAATGAGATTGGGAAATCCCTGCTGACGGTGGCTCCCCCACCTCCTCTTTAGGCGATGTTGGCCTAAAGGCATTGCCCTTGGGGCTTTTACCAGCCACTTGTCAGCTAGTGGCCCAGTGAAGGTGTGAACCCAGACTGTGGTCACTGGCGGCCTGGACTTTGCAGAGGGCTCCCGGCAAGGTCGGAGCTCAAGGCCCCTCCCTCAAACCCCTCAAAATGTATCTCCATCTATTAGCTTATACCACTGTTATAAAGTGTCACAGTCGTAATGTTTCGTTTGCAATGTTGATATTGCCTGCTATTAGGCCATGTATAAAAAAAATTTGCGCAGCATTGTGAAATTTCCGAAACGTAATTAGCCAGTGGAAAATGCGTATTACACCCCCGTTATTGTTTGAGCAGTTTAATTGACATGGATGGAAATATCAGTCTTAAATGTAAGAACGAGGGGAGAACAGAAGATTTAAAATGTTTTGATAGTTAACAAATTAGGGTATACCCACGTCTCCAGGCACCACACCACCTTTGCCACCACCACCTTTGCCTGTGCTTATATATTAGGATAATGTGCTTTCAGATGTGAGGCCAATGATGCCATTGTTGCCAGATTCTGGGATTTTGAGACTATTTTGCCCTATTTTCGACTGGAAGGGTGAGGAAAATCTTTTATGTTGTCTACTTCACAGGCTTCCTTTGCCTGGCCGTCTAAATTTAGGGGCTCTCAATGGGCAAAGTTTTCTCGTCCTCAGAGTTTTTTATTTTTTATATTGGCCTAGCTTATTTTTTGCTGTGCAGGGCGGGGCCCTTGGAGTGTGCTGACCCCCCCCCGCCTTGCGGTGGATGCGAGGGTTTCCCAGCCGCCAGTACCTGTGGTGGTGACCTTAGTGCTACCAAAAGGCACCTCACACCACTGCGCCACCTGGGAGGCCTACTTGTTTACCAAACTTGTTCCGATTGGATGACAGCTTTTTCACATAACAAGACCTTCATGACAAATGTCATTATACCATGGTATTTGAATATTTGTTTATGATTGGTTTATATACCATGCATTATTTCACCGTATTACATACCGTGTATCTGCCTGGTAGAATTCAAAGGCAATTAAGTTATTTATTATTTTCCCTGTTTTCCCCAACCTGACCAGAATACAAGCTCATCATATTTGTGAACATAATGCCAGGGCTAAGTTTCATTTAATTGGGTTCATTAGGCACTCGGAATATATAGCCTTTTTCATCATTCCTCCCAGTCAGTGGTGTGTTTGGCTGCTCATATGGCTGAACAGTTTGTGAACGGTAAATTAATTTTCTCAGCTGGACCATGTACTGTGCTCTCCCTTCATGCAACAGCCACCTTTTTGGAAGTACACGTTATCGGATCAGCCCTGGAAAGAGTCTAAACTGAAACGATCTCATGTGATTGGTCCAAATACCAATTAGTAGAAAAAACAAACTACATACGTATTGGGCTGCCTGTGTGCATGCAACCCAATACAGGTGACCCAGCCACGACGAGTGCTGCACAGCATCTGGACAGACCGAGCGTTGCTCAGAGGGGTTTCAGTTCGGCCTAGTCAAGCTGGTATTTATGAATGAAACTGGAGTGGATTCGAATTAAATGCTTGTCTGGGAATAATGAAGCCGAAAGCTGGTTATGTGGGTCAAGGAGTGGAGACTGGTGTCTTTGACTGAGAAACTCACACAGCCTTTATAATTGGTTTTCTACTCGGCTTGTCGGGTGTCTCGCAAAATTCTAATGAGAAAAATGGGGCTGCAGTGAGAACGAAACAGACCCGGTTTATAATGGCCCAGACTTATAATGTCGTATCCACTTTGTTTTGTTTTCACTTCCAACTTGATTGATTATTCAACGCAGATGTGCACAGGGTGAAGAGAGGTGAAAGGATTATCAGTGATCATGATCAATAAGAAACCTCACCAGTTTTTATATGAATATACAATTTTACCCCATGACAATATTGACGGTTTTGCAACAGATTACAGATTAAGCCTGTTGTTTTTCTCCCATGCTCTGGTCAAGACACCATATACACCAGGAATAATAGTAGCAGGATGTCCATCTCTGGTGTGGGGATAATTAGTTCAGACCCAGGGGAAAATGTTTCTTGTGACAGTTACAGGCATTAACACTGTTTGCCATGCATCGTTTCCGCAGGAAGAGTTGATCCTTATTTTGTTTTCCTACACCGAAGACCCATTTTGATCCTGTGATCTTAACCTTCTCGGTCTCCTTCTGAACTATCTCACCAACTTCAACAGGGAACTTTAATCCTGGGAGTGTGTGCATGTGTGTGTCTGTGTTCTGTCATCCTTGACAAATAAAGGTGTTGTCTGCAGAAAATGCTTAAGGCTTATTGTTCGAGTCTAAACCATGCTATCGCCCTGTCAGCCCAATTCCACTGGATGACAGAATGATGCGGAGACTCTGATGTTCACCATAAAACGTTACGCCAAACAAATACCATTGAACGCAAAGTTAGACCGACTCAGCGCAACAAGTCATTTTACAATTTCTATTTTAGAACACATTTAGTGTGAGAACAGTGCAAATGCCAAGTTTAATAACGGAATGAATGTAAAATCAGTTTTCTAAGCACCTTATTTAAATCACCTGATCTTCAATATACAGAACTGCGTAATGACGGATATGTGATGTTTTCATTAAGATACATATTGAATATATACAGGAAGAAAAATCTATATTATTTCGGTATAATTCTACACTGGCTTTCATTCTGATGAAGACGCACCTGATGGTACCTGATGGTGTCAGTGAATTGGTTTGAAACTATTATGTTTAATTTTCTGCGTATCTAACCACACTGCATACATTCTGTATTCCCCTTAGAGCTGACAGTAACCTTTTGAATGGTGGTGCTTTTTTTAAATTAGGAAACTGAATATGCTTCTCTCTGCATGGAGAAGTCTGAGTAAAATATTGAAACAATTTAGTATTAATCACATCATCTAAGTTCTGGAAATTGCTTGAGTTTCAAATGTCTACCCACTTAGCCAGCAGGGATGCCAGCTACTGAAACTGTATTGAAAGCCTGAAAAGTTTTCTTCATGTTAAAAATATCTCTTGTCCTGACAATCATGGGTAAGGAGCCAAAGATGGTGGACACTTGGGGGAAGATAGTCGACTCTGGTTTACTTAAGGGTTTTCCTCTCACATAGACGCCAATGCCATAGCAACTGGATCGAGTCTGCTGCTTGTTGACACAGCTTGTTTTCTTGTGATACATGTGGATCTATGTTGGGCCTCCTGAACTTCTCTGAGATCCAAGGGGTGAGGCTTCCGCTCTGACAAGTCCCCCACGGAGAGAAGATCCACACCTGGGTTCAAACCCTCAGATGAAGCAGGTCTGGAAGATAGAAATTATTTAACCCACACTCGTAACCCTAACCCTAACCTTAATTGAAATTATAACCCTAAACCTAACCCCTAAGCTGGTCCAGACTCAGGACCAAAAAAAGGAACACGTGCGTGCGCACACACACACAAACACACACACACACACACACACACACACACTGGACTAATTTTTCAGTCATGCTTCACCATTCAAATACTGAATCAGTGTCAAAGAAAGGTCTGTTGATTGCTCATTTTAATATATGCAGTTTTTGGAATTAGATTAATGAAATATGCTGTCTTGTGCAATACAGCATTAGCAATATCAGCAGCTCTTTGGACTCTCTCATTTGAGAATCTAAATTTGATACATTAATATCATTTAAAATTGAGTTAGACATGCTGGTGAAGTTGCGGTTGTTTGTGCGGTCATATTCTAGCAAAACAACATAATTAATTTAAAAAGAGAAAAAAGCCCCTTTAGGGAAGATGTGATTTTACTGTTACAGGTCTCTTAGTGCTAATGTGAAATATCTTGATGTAATTTGGGAAATGTTGGATAACATTTATGACGAAAACAGGTAAAAATACAGTATGCACAGTACATTGCCATTCAGAATTATTGTCGTCACAGGAAAATATGAAAAAAGGTTGTGAAATATTATCGTTGTTCATCGGTTTGATCATAGACCCTTTCAATGAATAAGTTTTAAAGAAAAAAAATGTGTCATCACAAAATAGTTATTTTATTCAAAAGTGTATGTCACAGTTGTTGGAACCCTGCATTTAGTGATGTGTGCACCTTCCCTTTGCCAAGATAACAGGTCTGAGCTGCCTCTTATAGCATTTGATCAGCTGGGAGAACACACAGGAAAGGATTTCAGGTTTTTCAGAGTCCTTGGTCCTCATTTCTGGACACTCCTGTTCAGATCTAAACAACAGGTTTTCAGTGGGATCAAGCTTTTGGTTTAAAATCCCATTGAAAACTAAAAGCTTGATCCTGTGGTCAGTGAACCATTTCACTGTTGATATGGATTCACGCTGGAAGATCTTTGTCCTGCTGGAAGATCTTTGTCCTGCTGGGAGATCTTTGTCCTGCTTGAAGATCCAACAACAACCCAGTTTTATCCTCCTGTCAGATGCAGACAGGTTTTGGTCTAACATCTGCTGGTACCTGATGGAGTCCATGTTGTCATGTGTCCTAACAAGGTTCCCAGGGCCATTGGAAGTAAAACTTCCCTGCAACATCACAGATCCACCATCGTAGTTTAGAGTGGGGACTAGGTTTTGTTCCGCAAAATACCTGCTTCGAAGGTCAGTCAACTCAAAAAATGTGCGCAAACAAGGCAAATATTAGCTATTTGCTCTCAGTTACTGACTTATTTCTGGGACTTCTAGAAGTCATAACATGTTATTTGCTACCACAACAGTCCCACCCATTGCAAGTCAAATTGTGATTGGTTAATTTTACTGTCATTCCAAAATGCTGCCCTAACTGTGTTGAATAGCAGCCTGTTTTGTTATATTGGGGCCAATAATTCTGGAGGGCACTCTGTATTTTTTTATTTGTATTGACTGGTTTACAACCAACTATAAACTGGAAAAAATGTCTTTCTGTTGCCAATGTATGCAACCTGATCCACGTTAAGACCCTAGCAACCAGAACTTTCAAGAGAAGGTCTGGTTTACTGTATGATCAAACTGTTTTGACTTATGAGTGCCAATATAGCAGATCAATGCATTACGGCACAAGGTAATTTCTGAGGTCACTCAAAAACAAATGTTTTTCTTTAAGATGTAAAAAAGAGTAGTATGTATCTGTATGAGAAAGATAATCCAGAAGCAATAGTCAGATACTTAAATTATTAATGTCAGCTGTTGACAAATGAAACTGTGAGAAGTTTTTGAGCCTCCTGGGTTAATTATTAATTTAAAAAATGTTCTGGTTCAAAGAAATTATGCAAAAAGGTACAAAATAATAAGATTGATTGATAAATTCTCTGTCTAAACTTGACAAAAGAATACATTACCAAGATAAATGACATCAAACAAAATGGAATAATGCTTTGGAATATCTTCTATTTTGGACAGAAAACCTAATTCATCTCAATTGTTTAGTGAAGTTGAAAGGTCACCTCAAACAACTCAGTTTTGCTAAAAACTGTTTGCTCTTGCCAATTATTATAATGGCTACTTCCATTGGACAGTAAAATGGAACAACCAAGAAGTGCAATTACACAACTGAAACATCCTATTTTTGTATGAAACATCCAATAATTAAAGAGAAGAGCTGTCATCTTCAGTCTCAGTTGATGTAGGAAAACGTGGGAAAACTACTGGAATCGATAATGACAGACACAGATATAGACCACCAATACGATGCCAGACGGCAGCCTGAGCCTAAGGTGGCAAGAAAGCCCAGCAGTTGCAGCGTATCGCCGGCAACCGAAAGCTATTGTTTGCTACATGGAACCCCAGAGCCGGCGAAGGCCCTGAGCAATGTGGCTAACCCTCATTGCTCCCGGGGGTTGTGGTGGAGGAGAACGTGTTCCTTGTCATAAGCGCCTCTCATTACCTCCTGTGTGTCGCCAACACTCGTCTTTACACTCTGGTCAATGTGCTATCACTGCACATTCTCTTTTTATTATCTCTCTGTGAGTAACACTTGGTGTAATTTATTTATGCAACCTCTTTGTGTGTGTCCGTTATATATGGCTTCCCTGGTAAAATGAAAGTGAAATTCTCTCCATGACTCCCGCCTTCTCTTTCCTTCTCTCCTTCGTGTCTCTCCCTGCTCCTCTATCTCTCTTTCTCCACATGCTTGATTTTCACATTTTCCCTCCTCCACCATCCCGCTCCTCTCTCCCAGTCCTCTCGTCCTCATCCTTCTTCCTCACTCTCCCAGGGAGAGTTTCCCTCCTGTCTCCCAACATCACAGATTGATTCTTGACACACACTGTTGTGTTTCCCCTCCATTTCTTATCTTTCTCCTCTATATAATATACAATACCTCTCTTCCTCCTTCCTCTATATAATATACAATACCTCTCTTCCTCCTTCCTCTATATAGTATACATTATCTCTCTTCCTCCTTCCTCTATATAGTATACAGTATCTCTTTTCCTCCTTCCTCTATATAGCATACATTATCTCTCTCCCTCCTTCATCTATATAGTATACATTATCTCTCTTCCTCCTTCCTCTATATAGTATACATTATCTCTCTTTCTATCATCCTGTCTCTTCCTTCAAGGCAAGAATGTTTGTGAGGTTCAGTGAGGACAGACAAACACATAGACAGATAGATAGACAGTCAGACAGATTAACAAATCCACTCAAAGACAGACAGTAACAGACAGAGAGACAATTAGGGTAAGGGTCTCAATCCTTTACTCCTTTCCAATTAACAGTTAATAAAAGTAGGTCTTAAAGTCTGACCTAGACTTAACATATTTTTGATTGACCCGATGATGCTAACTTTAGATGCTAGAAAGAAAATTAACATATGAGATTGTTCAAGGCTCCAGATGAATGCAATCCTGCACCTGATTGGAATTTAAAAATGTATTTCCACCGAGAAATATGCCTTTCTTTATTACCTAGTCTTACACATCTGTGGTGCCTCAGCTTTCTCTTCTTTTTGTAGAATTAGTAGACACCAGTTGATGATGGCAGACCATGCAAGACTTCTGAGGCCCCAGAACTATTCACTGTAAACTTGGTTGTTTGAACAACAATAGACGTTTAGAGAAATACAGCCAAGAATAATTATTTAAGACAATGGGATTCTTTTAGGGATTCAGAACATCCAAAAAATATACATTGAGAAGTAGCTGAAACTCTCTGGCTTGTGTCAGATATAGGATGCTGAAGCAGAATAAATGTTTGTTTTTATACCTAATAATGCCATACCTGTCTGAGTTTTCCCATCCTTTCTTCCTGGGCTAAATTTTGAAAGGTTGTGAATTACAGTGAAAAACACCCCAAAGAATTTAACAATTATGGTTTTTGTGTATTTTTTTTGTATAATGCAACATGCCCTCATACGCTGACACTCTTTTCATTTATAGGGAAAATAATTCTGTTTCATATTGTGTGAGAAGTCCATCGATGGGTCAATATGATACAGGTTTTAAATAGTTTGTTTATATTTTGGAGAAAATGTAGTACACATTCAGGAAATATGTTGTTGTAGGCTGTGAAAAACTGTATAGGTTGTATAGATAATAGGTTGTGAAAAACGGTAAAACCATTGACTCTTTACAGGGCTACAGATTTTAAGTAAATGGTGTAAACAAGGTTTCCTGAGTGACTCAGTGGTCTGACTTACTGCCTTGGACAGGTTTGTCTCATCTCACCATGATCTTCGACTCTCATCTGCTGTGGAGTTTTTTGACGTAAAATTATGAAATTGGGAAGCAAGACCAAAATGTCTATACACTCACAAAATCCATCTCAAACACCGATATTTAGAAGAAATGCCACCGGAGCTCTCATTCCACTACCCTCACTCAGACAACAGACGCCCGGTACTAAGCACATTAAAAAATGGCAAAGGGCAAAGCAGGGACTTGAAGTGAAACACACCTCTATGTTTAAATGAAAAGAGGTATCCGCACACTTGGATTCAACGCAAATTATCTATTTAAAGTTTTTGGCAGTGAAACCTTCATCATCGACTTCTGGCACCTCAGATACGGTTGAATACGCTGACTCAGTCTTCTCAGCCACAGTAGACTATGTTAAGGAGTGGGTCTGACGCAAATGGAAACATTCAAAGCTTGGCCATTTGAACTTTTTATATAACAATATGAAGTTCAACAAAGAAAGTGAATTTAGTGTGATCATAAAACGCATTGCTCCACGGGCTTCTTCTTGCCTAATGATAAAAGCTGTGATCTCAGGGAGACGTGACAAGTCCCACCCTTAATGGAGCCTTCTAACACTGTGAACCTTCTAAAGCTGTGATCTCAGGGAGACGTGACAAGTCCCACCCTTAATGGAGCTTTCTAACACTGTGAACCTTCTAAAGCTGTGATCTCAGGGAGACGTGACAAGTCCCACCCTTAATGGAGCCTTCTAACACTGTGAACCTTCTAAAGCTGTGATCTCAGGGAGACGTGACAAGTCCCACCCTTAATGGAGCTTTCTAACACTGTGAACCTTCTAAAGCTGTGATCTCAGGGAGACGTGACAAGTCCCACCCTTAATGGAGCCTTCTAACACGGGGTTTCAAGGAATTGTCCATAATGGAATGTTATTCGATTTTCCAATAATATAGAAATGTGCAAGTATAAACATAGATATTCACTCTCAAAATGACTTATACTTACAAAATGCTTCTTTCTGGATTATTTTTCTTACAAGCTGGTGTGTGACAGTACCTCTTAGGAATATCTGTAATCTCTACATGATGTTTTCCTTTAATGTATGTAAATTGGGAGATTTGTTTGTCTCAAATGCATTTTTTTGTTGAGTGTTGAACCACAAGAAGACTAGATTTCGACAAGGCATCAGCATATGGGGATTCAAGTTTTAAAAAATGCTTAATTACCTTGTGAACAAACAAACAAAAACATTGTGACTGAATTAGAATCTTTGGAGATTGTGGCAAAGTAAATACAAAAAGAAGCCTTAAGCTTCTCCAGGAAACGCATGTACATCATATGGATGAATGAACTTCAAAATAATGGAGATTCTGCTAGGATCTAAGAAGGCCAGAGATTAACACACACACACGTGGTGGATGAAATAAGTTGTTACCTGAAACCCAAAGTGACCCTTGCAGCCAACCAGGAGAAAAAAGCCCCTTGTATGTTTGGTTGAGCAGATCTAATAGTAGGAGCTTGGGACAGTATTGCTGCTCTGCCATAAACATACATACGCCACTGATTTCATAAGGTGTGCCAACTGACTATGCCGGATGATGAACTTCTCAACTTCACACCGCCTGTTCCAACCTCTATGCCACCTCAAGGTTTACACACATTTGTACGCATTTAGAATCACGATCGAATCCCCTGGCTTTCTTTGTCCATACAATGTTTCCAACGGAAGCAGGCTTTTTTATTACAGCATAAGGTGCTATGGTTGTTTAGATGTAGTGATGAGGGAGGAGCCATCATGTTTTTAGAACATTTATTCTTAGGTCTCCATTATATCGGCATCAGACACGGTGGTGAACAGAATACCTGGAATCATGAGAATCGCGAAACATGTCTTATCTTCACCCAAATATTGTGATAACACAGTGCCGTGAGATGTCTTGCAATTCCCAGCTCTATTTTGGAAGTAGGATGTGTGAAGGGTGAAATCAATCACATTTAGACCGTGTCTTTAAAAAGTCCTTGCACGTGTTTTGGTTTTGGTACTTGGCTTCATTGTGGATTATCGATTAGCAACACTTAACCGTTTACAGATGCAGAGTGTAATTAGGATAATAGCTGACACACAGCTGAGACCCAGAGAGGACAAAAAATAAATAATATACATGAAAATTGGAGTGGAGTGGAAACAATATTTTAACACATTTGAATACACATTTTAATGGTGAAAATACTTGCTAGACCAATTAATTCATTTAGCATAAATTTAGTTAAACTATACTATCAATGTTTTCCTTTTAGATTTTAAGTGGCTAAGGTAGAGCTGATCTAATTAAAACAGCATTTTGAGGAGGGACTAAATATTTAAGCTCTCAGTTTTTGTTTTTGTTTTTATCTTAGTTAAAAGGGTGGTGGAGAGGGGCCTTCTGCATGGTTTTACCACAGGGTGAACTAATGAGACTCTCCTGCCAAGCAGAGCCAAGCCCGGCTCGCTGAGCACAAAGTGGCAGAGTTAATCATAGCTATGGATAAAACTGCAGGGTAGCCATTTTGAAGCTTCTAAAACGACCCGAAATTGGCAGTTGGCACCATGTCAGGGCCAATCATCATTCAGGGCCAATCATCATTCAGGGCCAATCATCATTAACAAAATCAAGGCCACACAGGAGATAGTAGTAGGTAGCAAATGTTTGGAGGTTTGACTGAGGATTGAATGAGGACTGAATGTGGCTTGACTCTGGGTTAACCCTCAGGAGGTGTGAGGGTGTGGGGTGCCTTGCTGGAGACACTGTCAGTGATTTATTTAGAATTCAAGGCATATCTTACCAGCATGGCTACCACAGCATTCTTTAGCTATGCGCTATCTAATCAGGTTTGCGCTCAGTGGCACTGTAATTTTTTTTTCAACAGGACAATGACCCAAAATTGAGAGTTGACAGAGCATTGAAGGGGGCAATGGAACATCGTAAATGGTCTGTTCCAAAATGTGAGCCACACAAAAGTTTGTAGAACTCTGTTGCAGCATTCCCATAGTTTCGGTGAAGTGTGTAGCAGCCGTTAATTATGAGTGGATTGGAAAACATTGTGAGCTAACAATTTTTCTTCTGATTGGTTTAAAATGTTTTGAGTGCTTTGGTATAATTGGGTGACTGTGCTAAAGTTGGATCAGCATCTGCCCTTTCCTCTCTCCCCTGGATTGGATTAATGGTGTCTCAGGACTGTTGGGAGAGTACTAGCCTTGAACCAGTGGGATCCGTGTGACGTTTAAGCTCAGGCTGTCCAGCTCTGGCATCTCCGTCACCGTCATCTGAAGGTGGTGCCAGGCCACCCGTTGCCCCCATGGTCCTCCTCAGTGCCAGGAGTGCCCCCCCGGAACAGGAAGGACGGGTTATTTCGGCTGTAGCAAGAAATGTCTACGTAGGGAGCATTGAAATGCAAGACCCGGTTGAGCTCGGGGATTACCTCATTGCCCATTGTCAAAGACCTACATCATGGCCTCTGTTGGAGTCGGCCTATATCATGGCCTCTGTTGGAGTCGACCTACATCATGGCCTCTGTTGGAGTAGACCTACATCATGGCCTCTGTTGGAGTAGACCTACATCATGGCCTCTGTTGGAGTCGACCTACATCATGGTCTCTGTTGGAGTCGACCTACATCATGGCCTCTGTTGGAGTCGACCTACATCATGGCCTCTGTTGGAGTCGACCTACATCATGGCCTCTGTTGGTATAGACCTACATCATGGCCTCTGTTGGTATAGACCTACATCATGGCCTCTGTTGGTATAGACCTAGATCATGGTCTCTGTTAGAGTCGACCTACATCATGGTCTCTGTTGGAGTCGACCTACATCATGGTCTCTGTTGGAGTAGACCTACATAATGGTCTCTGTTGGAGTCAACCTACATCATGGTCTCTGTTGGAGTCGACTGACATCATGGTCTCTGTTGGAGTCTACCTACATGATGGTCTCTGTTGTAGTAGACCTACATCATGGTGAGTGTTGAGGGAACGCAGTGCAACAGACAGTTAGACAATCAGCAGGCGGTCTTTTATCCAGAGCAACTTGTAGACGTTAACGTTCTTGCTCAAGGACAAAACTATAGATGTTTCACTTTATTGGCTTGGGGATTTGATCTGGTGACCTTTTGGTTACTGGTCAGATATTCTAACCGCTAAGATGTAATTTCTGCTCAAATATAATTTATCCATCTGGTCTACTGAGAATCAACATTGTTCAGTAGGAAGGAAGAGGCAAGGATTCATCCCCAGCAGTTTGTCTTAGGCGACAGATAAATTGGTAGCTTTTAGACATGCACCAACAATCACCCCTTGTTCAGAGTCACACATCTCTTCTTCTAGCCATGGTAGACAGAATAATTTAGAACTGTGCCTGACCAGCATTTTATATAAATGACCTTTTGAATGTGCATTCCATAACTGTTTAGTGTGGTTTGCTTTCATTTCAATTTAATACACTGTATATAATTTGTTCAGTCAAGTATTTATTCCAGCAATGACCTGTTCCTGAGAAGTACTGTGTTTAGTAAGCACTCAAGTGAGTTTCTATATAATTTCAATGCAGCTCCGATGAATGCAGGACTTGAAAAACCCAATGAACTGGATGCTTAGTCACACATCTGATGCTGCCAGACTCCCGAGAATGAGCAGCGTGAGTTTAGTTCAGTTCAGATGGCAACAATATCCAATTACCTCTCTTTGTTCTAGTGAGAACCAATACCAGTCTGACTCCAAACAATGATTTTATTTTATTACCTGCCAATTACTCATGACAGGGGAGGCAGAACAGTGGACATGCCTAATAAAGGTTAATCTGTTCTCACAGGACTCCTGGACAAATAACCCAGCTGCATGTACAAAAACAAGTGAATCGTGCCTCAGCAAACTTTTCCCATAGTTCACTTCTTTTGTTTTTCTCTGTTGTCCCTTCTTGCACCTGAGGCTCTTCCACGGTTCACAGGAAGAAGAATATTCCTTCTAGCACCCCATCAGACCAGACTTTGTGTTGGACACTTTCACAGAGGAGTAGCCTTGAACCTGGATTCGTCCAGGCTCATCCTGAGTTGGAGAGAGAGGGGCTCAATGCTGAGAGCTGAAGTATTTTTCTGGCTCATAATTAGGACAATGGAGCTGAAGGATTTCATGTAAGTCCCTCTCTAAAATGTGTTGAGCTGCTACAAAAACCTTAACAAATTTCTAACATTCTGGTTCCAGTTAACTGGCTATCTTCCTCTATTTGGTAGATAATAAGAGTTTAAAAAGAAAAATATATAATATAGTCAAAAAATGTACTGGGAAAGCAAATAAATGTATTGGAAATGTGAATGTATTTAACATTTATGATTCTGCCAGTCCATTGCAAATGTCTGATTTTTTAAAAATTTTGTTCTGTCCAATAAATGAAATTGTTAGGTTTGAGCCGGTATGTCAACAAATCTGTAGGGGGTTTGTCCAACATTGCAATGAACCGGTAAAGCAAGTACTTAAATAATATAGTTTCATTAAGACATACTTTCTTTAAGTAAGATTAAAATGATAACTCAAACAGTTATTCTGGAGTGAGATTATTCCAACTAGGAAGATGAATGTTTTGGCTTTTCATTGTGGCAATCAATATTGGGAAAGCTCTTTCTCGACAGACAAGGTCAACTTTTAGCCCGTAGCCAACTTATAAAGCATTAATATTATGGGAGTATTTCACCCACTGTACAGATCAATGGGGACAGAGCTGTTAGCCAATCTGGTGCCTGAGAAGGGTCCCCGTTAAATGCTAGACGGGGGTGGTCTACACATAAAGGGATGTTTTCTTCAGACTTTGCGCAGCCCCTCTAATTTGCAGAGGTGAAAGATACTGTCAAACTGGATGCAGGGGGAGTAGACAATCAGATCATTGTAAGATATCCATATGGTAAGGTGACCTAGTATTGCAATTTAGTTTGAATGGGTAATTGCGAAACGCCATAAACCCTGAAGAGCGATAATTCACTGTGAAGTGCTCACGGAACCACGTAACTGTGTTCTTTGCTCAGAATTATATTTATGAATCCTTGACCCGAGAAAGCCACTTTATTCCAGACCCCTCATTCCTTCGACGACGCCTTCAATGAAGTCCATTAACAAATTAATTAGCAGAGGTCAGAGTAGAGCGCATTTGCACAACAACATCTCTCCAGGTAGTTTGTCACTGCCACGCGTGTGAATGACTTGGTGGTCCGATTCAATTCTTTGAGTATGGTGATACGTATTTCCATTAGGGAATCGTTTGGACTCCTAGGTAGTGTGGGAGTCTGGGAACATGGACCTGGAGGGACCACTTTAAACCCATCAACATGGGTAACCCAACATTATCACGCCCCACCGCCCAGACTGTTGCATGTCTGTGACGGCAGGAGGAACCAATTAGTGGAACAGGCACGAACTGTTTTTAGTCCCTAGAAAGTATCACTTTGACTCCCAGTGAAACAGCATCCAAGTGTGTCCAAGCCGTGTCTATTTGCCCCGGCTATGTTCAGGAGTTCTCAGAGGAGGTAATTGGTAATCTGATTCATGATTCAGACGTGTTTGGATGCATAACTATGCGGCTCGGGAGGGAATCGATTTGTGTGTGTTGATCCCACTGCCTGGAAGTGTTTTTTCGGAGAGGTGGAAGAGGTTGAGATGAGGTGTGGATGAGTTGATCAAATAACTGTCCGGTGGCGACAAGAGTTCTCCCCAGACGCGGAGCCGTTGGCTGACACAACGCTGCAGACCGGCAGCCAGTTCATTTATCCTATTTATCCTGAGCTTAAATGCAGCTCCAGTCTGGAGGGAGCGTCTGGAAGAGTGCGGTGACTCAAAGACGGACCCCGGGAGAGAGGAAGCTGAGCAGAACCAAGAGACTGAACAAAACAAACAGACGCAAACCCAAAAAACTCTGATAGGGACGCTGAATTCCTATCTCTTCCCTCCCACTTACGTCATCGTGATAGGTGGTTTTAGCCGTTTGGTGCATACAATTGTACCAACAGTCGGCTAAATACCGGCGTTGAGTAGACCTTAATAAATCAACGAGCCTTCCTGCATCCTAATTTATAATGTATGAATTATCTCACATGACTTTGTTTCTCCTGCCTTACCTGTTTCTGATGGCCCTCCAGGGAATCCCCACCAGCTCTCCACTGAGGACAATTAAAGAGGCTGCTAAAAGCTCTCGTGTGGTGGTGCAGAGCTCTCTGTGGGCCCAGTAAGCCTGGGGTCAGAAACAAAGGAAAAGTCGGGATGGCGCAGCCTTTTAAAGACTAGCTGTGGTACCACCCATGAGGCAACAGATTACTGAATTATATATATCAGCACTGGTGCTGAAACTTGCGCATAGAGTGTTTCTCGTATAAATTTTCAGGGATGAAAAATTGAAAGAGCTCAAAGAAGTGGGCGATGCCTAAACCTGGCAACCGAAAGTTCTCTGCGGTTGCATAACCGCAATGTACTGTGGCAACATCTTGGAATTTACATAAAATGTCTATGTTCTGTATTCGTTCCACCTCGGTCACAACTGCTGGCCAACCGAACAGAATCAGAAAGTTAATGGAAAATAATAACAGCCTTTCGAATGTTTCTGTGAATCATCAGTATTCTCACGGTTGTAGGGGTGAATACTCAACACCGCTAATAAGATTCCGGGGCATTTGGATCCACAGAAGTGAATATGTTAAACTGAGGACCGTGTGCCTGTAAAAGTCATTTGCCAGTGCAAAGATACGCTCTTTGAAAGAAGAGCATTGTGTAAGGGTGCACTTATCAAGATTTTACATGGACATTTTAATAATTTAGCAGACGGTCTCATCCAGAGCGACTCCCAGTTAGTGCATACATTTTAAGACAGCTAGGTGGAACAGACCCACACATCATTAGTGGTAAATACAAGTAGCTATCAGCAAAGTCAGAAGGAAAAAAATAGTACCCATTATAAGCATTTGTTCACAAAGGCAACGGGGGGAGGGAGGGGGGACTTTGGAGTTATTTTGAATACACTTTAAAGTTGTTTTTTTTAAATAGATAGCTTGTTCCACAATTGGGGTATTTGAACTCAGAGGTGGCCAATTGCTTAAAATAGGGCGAGGAGCTACCCTTTCTGCTCCGTAGGGAAGCATCATGGCCTTGTTGTGGATGCAAGCTTCAACTAGAATGGTTTAACACCAGTTTGGCCGCAGAATTCTGGAGAAGTTAGATGGGCTTGATTGCACATGCCAATAGCGAGTTGCAGCAGTCCAGACATTTAAAGTGCCTGGATAAATACCCGTGTTGCTTTCTTTGTGAGGAAAAGTTGTTTCAATTAATCAATCAAATAAATTTATTAGTAAAGCCCTTTTTACATCAGCAGTTGTCACAAAGTGCTTTTATAAAACACCCAGCCTTAAACCCCAAGGAGCAAACAACAATAGTGTTGAATTTCAGTGGCTAGGAAAAACTCCCTAAGAAAGACAAAATTTAGGAAGAAACCTAGAGAGGACCCAGGCTCAGAGGGGTGACCAGTCCTATTCTGGCTGTGCCGATGAACATATTAAGAGTACAAGTTGTAATAATTAATAAATGCATGTGGGCTGAGTCCAGAGTCTATTTAAACTTAGTCCAGGTCGGTGGCATGACCAGACGGACAAGGACAGGGACAACACGGGGGAGGGGGGAGGTGTCAGCACAGTGGCAGCTGAAATCGTCGGGTATCATCTTGATCTGCAACACAACCAGGAGGACTTGTACCAAATGTTATAGAGCATAACCCTGCAGGGTCACCGCCCTGATGGATGTGAAGATTCGATGCCAAAGTTCTCTGCACTCTGGGAGGGGGACACTGTGGAGGAAGAGCAGCACTCTTTTGTCAAGTTTGAGGTGGTGGGCTGACATCCAATCACCTGGGTGCCAGTGGTGGGGGGGGCAGTAAACAGTTGAGTGTCATACGCATGACAATGTAATGAGAAACCATGTGAGGATATGGCAGAGCCAAGTGACTTGTTCTACAGAGAGAAGACTAGAGGGCCTTGAACCAAGCCCCGGGGAACGCCAGGAGTAAGAGACCACAAGACATGCAGCAATACCCTCCATGTCACAATGGTAAGAGCTGCCTGCACAGTAGAATACAATCCAAGAGTGTCCAGAGCCTGAGACGCCTCACCCCCAGAGGATAAAGTGCAGGATCTGATGGTTCACAATGTTGAAGGTAGCAGATGAATCTAGGAGGATGAGAACCAAGGATAAAGAGTCAGCTGGGGAAGTGTAAAGAGCCTCTATGACCCAAAGGTGAGCGGTCTCAGGTTAGCGAGCCATTTTGAAGCCTGACTGGTTGGAGTCAAGGGGATTATTCTGTGAAAGATTAAGAGGAGAGTTGGTCAGAGACAGCATGCTCAAGTGTTTTGTAATTTTGGGTTTCTTGAGGAGGGGAACATCTCTAGTCATCTTGAAGTGTCACGGATTAGTTGCAGTAACGGGATTGGAGGAGATCTCCAGAGATGGTCTGGAGAAGGGAGGAAGGGATGGGGTCAAGGGGCATGTGGTCAGACAGGTAACCCGCAAAGAGGGAAGATGGAGGTGGAGGGTTGAAAAGCGCGGAGAAGGTGAAAAAGAGTTTCCTGGGCTAGAGGAAAAAGCTTTAACATTTGGAGTGATAAAAAGTGACTTTAGCAGCAGATATAGAGAAAGGGAAGATAGAGATGAAGGAGTGAAAGATCAGTTGATTCACTATTTCAGAAAAATTATGAGAAATGATGATGTCATAAATAAACACAAACATCTCTTTCCCACCAGAAAAATTGCCCCAGAGTGCATTTTGTTACCACATCAATAGGAGCACTAAATTTGGAGAACAAAGACATTTTGTATTTCATATGCCATATCCTCGGAATTGGATTGAGAGAGCTTCCTTAATCCTCTGAAACTTTTGATGTTCTTTCTTTTTCTCACTCTGTTTTGTGACAAAAGGCCCTACAGACATCAATTGCTGAGGTGGAATATTCCAAACATAGGAAGTAAAAGCACAGTACCTCTGAGATTGAACTGCGGAGTAGGCACTTTGCAGCAGCAGGGCAAAGGACTCAAGGAAAGATTTTAATCATTGCACGTAGTGGACAGTAGAGGAGACTGATGAATAGGATTACTGTAGCCTTATGCATAAGCAAACATGGCAATGACAAAAGATTCAGGTAATCACTCTACCCTTTCATGGTTTTTCTGTGTGTCACAGCTGTCAGTCTAAAAGTCATGAGGAGGCCAAATTAGAGTAAATAATGCTTGGTCAGAATTGCTAGATGCTCAGCTTAAAAAAACACATCCACGGTTTGTTCAGCTTTAAAAAGAGTATTGATTCATGCACTTCCAGTAAGTCATGTTTAGTGCAAAAGGACATCTACATTCTCTTACAACATTCAACCATTTTCCCAAAACCTTTGTTTTTGTCCTTTCAGCTAAATCCTCCATAATAGGATCTCCTGCCTCTTTGTCAGTTGTGAGAAGAGGATGCATTCAGAGATAAAAATCCATAGCAACGGTAATGTGAAAACCCTCATGTTTAATTTTTTTTTGTGGAGGAGTAGCTCAACCATGAGTGAGCAGACATTATCTATCTGTAAACCATCTATAATAGCAAACATTATCTGTCTGTAAACCATCGATATTAGCAGGCATTATCTATCTGTAAACCATCTATAATAGCAGACATTGTCTGTCTGTAAACCATCAATATTAGCAGGCATTATCTATCTGTAAACCATCTATATTAACATAATTTCAACTCAGCTTTTTTTATGCGTGCATACCCCCACCCCCACACACAAACCCACCTCACACAGACACACACACACACACAAACCCACCTCACACACACACACAAACACACAAAATCAAACCCAAAACTTCCATGGACCACACCGACCACACAGCACTGTAATCCGCAGTAGAGACTGGGACCCAGAACCCAGGGAAAATATATGAGGCTGTGAATCGCTGGCATGCCAGACTCAAGGAGGTACATAAGTCTTCATAAATATGCCCGTACCTTAGTTCCCTCGGCCATTACAGGCCGGAGTAGTGATCCTCCTCAATAATGTATTTCATTATATTCATTTTCTTCTTTATTCACTGTTTTCTTTATTCATTACACTGTATTTGTGTGTGTGTGTGTGTGTCCCTATGTAGATATAAATTATTATATTTATGTGTTACGGGGCCAGATGAATGACTGTGGTGGACAATATTGGAGTTATTTGATTTAAGCGGGTCACTAAAAACCCTTATTTTTATTGACCAATTCTGCAAACTTTATGGAAATGCTTGGTACATAAAGTCCCAGTATGGAAAAGTAGAGTTGCCTTGGGAAAAAAATTACGTGTCAGAATGGACATTTCATTAGATGGATGTCATTTTTATGTCCCTTCATGCTGTTTGAAGAAAGTTGAGGTGTAGCATATCAGTACCGTGCAGTTGCTGCATGTCGAAGAGTAAGTACTAGCCAGCTATTCTCAAAAGTGTGGAAATTACTTACTATATTCAGACTCAAAAAGATGTGACTCTGAATAAAAAGATTCTTCTTCTACCTCAAAGTCTGCCATGACTTTTCAAGTGTTGTGATTATTTCACAAAGGAAGCCAGCTTGCTGGCAATGAGAACTAACTGTCTTACTTCTCCGTTAGTATTGTATAGAAACACACACCAAGCCTTGTGTGAAGGTATTGTGCATTCTGTTCCCATATGTTGTCTGAAATTAGCAGCACAATTACACCAAGTTAAAGACTGGCTGATGGAAAAGACTGGGGTGGATGAAAAGACTGGTGTGGATGATAAGACTGGGGTGGATGTTAAGACTGGGTGGTGGAAAAGACTGGGTGGTGGAAAAGACTGGGGTGGTGGAAAAGACTGGGGTGGATGATAAGACTGGGTGGATGATAAGACTGGGTGGTGGAAAAGACTGGGTGGTGGAAAAGACTGGGTGGATGATAAGACTGGGTGGTGGAAAAGACAGGGTGGATGATGATAAGACTGGGGTGGTTCTCACACCAATCGAAGAATGCACACCTCCATTGAGCAGTAGCACTTGAGAAGAGCCATCTCCTTCAATAACACATTTTGTTGAGTCATCTCAGCATATGTGAACATTTTAGTTATTACATCGCTGTGTTTTGTACATCTATAGGAATCAAGAGATACTTCTCCTTTGTGGAAACAGTTTAATTTGGAGAGATTGAGAGATTGATGAACTTGATACTGGCAAAGCTTATCAACTGAATTAACTGAATTGTCAGGCTAGACAAAGCAAGAATAGGATAAAGGACTATAGAGCTTAACAAGGACAACAAAAGGACTGAAGACAAGAAAAATGGGGAGGGGTTTCTGGAGGATAGACAGATTAGGCCAAGACTAACGCCAGTCTCTTTAGCTTACATTCCACTCCTTGCATCCCCATGTCATGTGTCAAATGGTCCGGCCATTCTTCAGTCTTTAAATATTAATATTATTTAGAGCTTGCGGAGAACAAGAGGAATTGATCCTGATTGGATAACTCTTGCATCAATTCTCCAATCACATTGATTATGCAAATATATACTATATACTTTTTTCTCCCCTCCACAGAAGTTGGTATTGTAGTTGCTTAGCAACACTTTTTTCCCTGACAAAAGCATTCTGTCAAAAGTTGCTGGCTAAATCATGCCAGCCTGCTGCGTTTCCAACCACAACATTCTTTGCTTCAATTTCGAGTCGAAAATACAACAATGTTAGACAATGCCACAATAAAATGCAGAAGGATTTTGTTTTTGAGTTTGTAAATTTTTCTAATTCTATTTTCACAATGTCATAGAAAATGTGAATGTATTTTCCAACAACCATTGACTGAGTGTGATATACCACCGGCTGAATACTGAACATTGAGACGAATAGGCAGTTTGCCACAGAGACTGGTAGTTCAGAATAACTCAGGCCTTGAGTTAAATAAACAAACATCCAAAGAAATAAACAAATAGAATCACTTAAAAGGGAGAAACATTCTGGACATTCAGAGTGTGTGCACTGCACTGGATAGGGTATTTCTTTATTTTTACATTTAAAGCAAGGTCAATTGTTTAATGTATGAATTGATAAAAAAGTATACTCTTCAAGAGAAACATGCACATAATTTAAAAACATTATGCACCATCTAAAGAGGAAACATGGCGAAGAGGCAGGATGCATTGTCTATCTTTTGTTTCATAGGACTGACTATGAGAAAGAAGAGATTAAAAGCTACATTTCTAAGATAATTTCCTGAGACTTTGAGAGCAAACTTCATTGTAAAAACCAACAGGGAAAAGTACATTTTCTTTGTAGAGATTATCCTAATTTTCTCCATAAGACCAATAAATAATAATACAGGAAAAAAAGCAAAAAAAAAGCAATAAATAAGGCAATTATACAATGATTTCAGCCCAACGTTTCACGTAAATATGTATAATTATATCCTCCAGATTCCCTTGTATGTGTCGTCCCCAGTTTCCAGGATGTTTTCCTCAGTGTACCCCACCCCAGCCTGCAACAGACACAGCTTTCAGCATGTCTCTTTCACATCTGATACCTGCAGTACAGCGAGCAACTCAGAGAGGAGATCAACCTGGGACCTCGGCACAGGGATTATATCACGGAGGTGCAGTGTGGAATAACAAATATTCAGGAGGCAAACCAGGCTCTAAGGATGGTGGTGCATAGACTTAGAGAGGAGCAATTCACCCCAGTCAGAGTTAGACTGAGAGGGTAGCTATTCACCCCAGTCAGTGTTTGACTAAGAGAGGAGCTATTCACCCCAGTCAGAGTTAGACTGAGAGAGGAGCTATTCACCCCAGTCAGTGTTAGACTGAGAGAGGAGCTGTTCACCCCAGTCAGTGTTTAACTAAGAGAGGAGCTATTCACCCCAGTTAGAGTTAGACTGAGACCAAGGAGACACCTTTTCACAGTTTCTGTACAGTATAGTCTACATTAAGGACAATGAAGGTTCCTCTTAGTCTCTATGCTCTCTTCAGAACTGCCACGTTGTCCATAAAATAGTAAATCCTAAGATTCTCATCAAACAACTTACTTGGATTCTCTGGGATCACGGTTTTACTCCTATCTGACTGACAATAATTTGAAACACCTGGCAATTATAAATTCAACCCTACCAGTCACTGAAGGGTCTGAGTTTGGGGTCCTGCTTGTCCACTGAGAATATTTCAGAGCTTGGACATTCTCTTTTAAAATCTTCAATTGACCAATCTAATGTACTACCGGCTAGAATACTAATAAAAGTGAAAGGACAGCATAGCACACAGGAAAACCATTGTTTTCAATGGAGGACTTAGCTGTGTTTTCCTAGGATAGCTTTAAATGTTAATCTTTTTTTTTATTGTGTGTCAAGCAGTTATGTTTGGAGCTATTGATCTGTGGATTTCTGTTTCTTTTTTTGTGTTTTTTTAAGCAGTCACATTGAACGATTAAACGATAAATTCTCTGTAATTTAATTGCTGTTTAGCTTAAGGTAAACTCCGCGTAACATTTCATGAGTGAGTGGTTTTACCTGAATGAGCCCGTGGTATTCTCACTCATATTGACTGCTGCAGTGAATCAATCCTGTTCCAGCAGATCTCTTCTGCATGAGAGACACTGCCTTAATTTTAATAGCATCTGTTTAGTCTCAGTGTGCATCATTTTTCAATTACAGCTCAGGAATACAGAGACAGTCATATGCTTTGAGGCACTGACATTTCCAATGCAGCAAATAGACACAGTAAATGTACAGTATCTCACAAAAGTGAGTACACCCCTCACATTTTTGTAAATATTTGAGTATATCTTTTCATGTGACAACACTGAAGAAATGACACTTTGCTACAATGTAAAGTAGTGAGTGTACAGCTTGTATAACAGTGTAAATTTGCTGTCCCCTCAAAATAACTCAACACACAGTCATTAATGTCTAAACCGCTGGCAACAAAAGTGAGTACACCCCTAAGTGAAAATGTCCAAATTGGGCCCAAAGTGTCAATATTTTGTGTGGCCACCATCATTTTTCAGCACTATCTTAACCGTCTTGGGCATGGAGTTCACCAGAGCTTCACAGGTTGCCACTGGAGTCCTCTTCCACTCCTCCGTGATGTTATCATGGAGCTGGTGGATGTTAGAGAAATTGCGCTCCTCCACCTTCCGTTTGAGGATGCCCCACAGATGCTCAATAGGGTTTAGGTCTGGAGACATGCTCACCTTTACCCTCAGCTTCTTTAGCAAGGCAGTGGTCATCTTGAAGTTGGGTTTGGGGTCGTTGGAATCATGTTGGAATGCTGCCCTGCGGCCCAGTCTCCGAAGGGAGGGGATCATGCTCTGATCATGCTCTCTTCAGTATGTCACAGTACATGTTGGCATTCATGGTTCCCTCAATGAACTGTAGCTCCCCAGTGCCGGCAGCACTCATGCAGCCCCAGACCATGACCCTCCCACCACCATGCTTGACTGTAGGCCAGACACACTTGTCTTTGTACTCCTCACCTGGTTGCCGCCACACACGCTTGACACCATCTGAACCAAATAAGTTTATCTTGGTCTCATCAGACCACAGGACATGGTTCCAGTAATCCATGTCCTTAGTCTGCTTGTCTTCAGTAAACTGTTTGTGGGCTTTCTTGTGCATCATCTTTAGAAGGGGCTTCCTTCTGGGACGACAGCCATGCAGCCCAATTTGATGCAGTGTGCGGCCTATGGTCTGAGCACTGACAGGCTGACCCCCCACCCCTTCAACCTCTGCAGCAATGCTGGCAGCACTCATATGTCTATTTCCCAAAGACAACCTCTGGATATGGCGCTGAGCACGTGCACTCAACTTTAGGTTTAGGGTTTAGGGCTGACTTTAAGGTTTTATTGTTAACCTATAAATCCGGGGGAGTCCGGGGCCTCCCCCGGATAGGGCCACAGTGTCACCGGACCGCCCTGTCTCAGCCCCAAGGTCTTACGCTGCTATATTATTGTGCTGGGGAGTAGGGTCAGTTCTCCTTTTCCACTATAAATCCTTGTAGTTCTAAGGAATGCATTTTCTAAATTTTCCTTGTCTCCTGCTGTTTTAAACTTAGGAGGACATGAGGTCCTGGCCCACACCTGAGGAGTACCAGGCTTGAAAGACCCGTTGCTGTCCCGGTCCAAAGTCCTCCTGGTTGTGTTGCAGATCAAGACGATACCTGACGATTTCAGCTGCCACTGTGCTGACACCTCCCCCTCCTCGTGTTGTCCCTGTCCTTGTCCATCTGG